>OX235270.1:159913543-159968921 GCA_944472135.2 Trichobilharzia regenti
TGATAGATGCTAGAAGACTTATTCCGGCGAGCTCCGAATTCAATGAGGAGCGAAAGCTGCACAAAAGGAAACTTACTAAAAGTCTCCGCAAGGACCGTGAACAGTGGTGGGTGACAAAGGCGAAAGAGATGGAAAAAGCATCGGCGATAGGCAACACTAGGCAACTCTTTAGACTCATCACAGAATCGGGTGGGAGAAGGCAATTCATAAGTGAGACTATTTCTGAGAAAAATGGCTCCTTAATTAGCTCTCAGGATAGACGCCTTGAACGCTGGAAAGAACACTTTGAGGAACAATTTAACTTGCCTACAGCCACACTGAACCTCCCCGCCATCCACACACACCCGAATGGGATATAGACACTGGTCCGCCGTCTGTAGGTGAGGTTACAAAAGCTATCAGTAATTTGAAACGAGGCAAAGCGGCAGGACCCGACGGAATTATTCCGGAGGTGTTTAAATATGGGGGTGACATACTAGTTTGTAGATTAACTGAGGTACTAGGCAAAGTCTGGGAATCAGAGACAGTACCATCAGACTGGGGTAAGTCACTTATTATACCGATATTCAAGAAGGGAAACAAGTCCTCGTGTGATAATCATAGGGGGATCAGCCTAACGAACATAGTCTCTAAAATCCTAGGCTCAGTAATCATGCATAGACTAAGCAGAACTCGGGAGGAACAGACAAGGGAAAATCAAGCAGGCTTTAGACCAGGTAGAGGGTGCATAGATCATATCTTCACTCTTCGACAGATTCTAGAACATAGACACACTTTTCGGCGTCCAACAATTGTCATATTTCTTGACTTGAAGGCGGCCTTCGACTCCGTGGATCGAAAGGTACTATGGCAATGTCTGACTGTGAAGGGAGTGCCAAGAAAGTACATTGCACTAATCAAGGCACTCTATTCAAACTCACGTAGTCGTGTAAGGGCTTATGGGGAATTGTCATCTGAATTGGTAACAACCAGTGGTGTCCGACAGGGATGTCCACTTTCCCCATTTCTGTTTAACTTCATCATAGATATGCTAATGGAAGTATCCTTAACTGAACGTAATGACTTAGGAATCGACTTGTTACCAGGGAATAATCTTATGGACTTAGAATATGCAGATGACATAGTCCTGTTAGGGGAGGATGCTGACAAAATGCAGAGTCTTCTGAACACCTTGAGCAGCAATCTTCGTATGTTTGGCATGCGATTCGCCCCTGCAAAATGTAAGATGCTGCTACAGGACTGGACCACGTCAACCCCTAACTTAGTGATAGGGAGTGAAGTGATAGAACATGTTGACCACTTCACCTACTTGGGAAGTTGTATTAGCACCAACGGACTGATTGGCGATGAAATCTCAGCACGGATCCGAAAAGCTCGAGCTGCTTTCGCTGACTTACACCATCTCTGGCGTAGGCGTGACATCCGGTTATCAACCAAGGGACGTGTGTACTGCTCATCAGTTCGCTCCGTCCTTCTCTATGGCTCTGAAACATGGCCAATACGCGTTGAAGACATGAAAAGGTTGACTGCTTTCGATCATAGATGTCTGCGATCTCTGTCTCACGTTAGGTGGTTTCACAAGATAAGTAATGTTGACGTTAGGCGTAGAGTGTTGGGCAAAGAGGGAAAATCAATCGACGAGGCTATAAAGTTACATAGACTAAGATGGCTAGGTCACGTGCTGCGCATGCCTAACCACCGCCTCCCCCGACGGGCATTGCTAGCTGATATAGGTTCAGGTTGGAAAAGAGCCAGTGGTGGCCAAACAAAAACATGGCATCAATCCATGAAATCCTTGACAGTTAAACTGAGTCAGGTAGGGAGATGCAGACTCCCGGGTTGGGGCCCTCGGGACTCTAGGAATCAATGGCTGGAGACAATAGGTGACATGGCTCAAAATCGTTGTCAATGGCGCAGATGTATTCAGTCTCTGTAATCTTTCATATTCCTTTCTACCATTACCCATTCTGTTTCACTCTTATATTTGTCAAACTCTATTGATTCTCTTCACTCATCTTCTTGTCTACCTCTGTGTGCTATTTGGAACGTGGCAACTCGAACTGCTGCACTTCGGTGCCAAGTTCTATGTTGAACCCAGACAGACAGACAGATATCACTATGCATAGTCAACAGTGAGTAATTTTTGTAACAGGAGTATTATTCTACACCTACTACAAGTATCTAACACTAAGTAGAAGAGAAATTACGGAAAATAATAACCAAAATTGATTACTTTCGCATATAGTTTGCCTTCTCAATTAGGTTCCTTAGAAAATATTAGTAGGTAATACGATAGTCAGATAGAATGTGGTAGAGACTACGGTGGACACAAAAAAAGAAACTGTAAAGAACAGATACTACGTCCAAACAACTTTCAGTTAACCAGTCATACCATTAATCCTTCAAATCAAATGTATGTATGGAAACTGGTTTATTCCGTTAATAAACAACAATTATGAGAATCTGGGACAATTTCCTGCGGAAAAACCAGTTTGTATAAATAAATCCACATTGAGTGGTAAACGATCTGACTGACTGTTGCCATCGAATCTTGAGTGTGGTGTCTACTCTTCATAGTCGCCACCTACTTTAACATCTAAATAATTAAGCAGTAAGCATATGTACAGCAGAATGTTATGATCAGCACTACTAATACACTAAGATTGAAATTCCATAACTACACTAGTGGTTGCTAGAACTAGTGAGGACATTCTAATCTTATCCGTTAGTAGGAAAATAAATTCGATCCTTACTCCGTATAAGTAACATGAGCATTGAAATGAACTTACTGAAGCCACACTCCTAGTTTAACAAGCACGACATTTATATGGAGGGCACAAGCTAACACCCTGAGCGCAACTCATTCATCAAACTATTCATGCCATTACGTAAATCTTATTTAACAATCATTTATGACAACTCATCGCTTTTGTTACTATCCTCTTATCAACATCCAATTCATCTGAACTTACTAATTGTATTTTCGTTTGACAAATTTAATGTATACACACACACACACACACACAAAATAACCATATATGTTTGCGATTGTACAGCTATGAAAATGAATTCGCCGAAAAGAGAATTCGCTAAACTACTCGTCTTTTGTCTACTAATGTTCGAATGGGAATTATTCATGAACTAGACAATAGTAAGGCTCCGCCTAAATTGTACTGTAAAGTGAGAATATAAAACATGTCAACAGAACGAACAGTAAATTATTTAGGGTTACATTATATAGGCAGGGAACACACTTACCAAGATTGTCTAGAGCATTGAAAACTACAGTAAACTTCTCAAAAAAACGTTGAATTAAATGTGGAGCTAGGATGAATTAGAAGAAATTGACAACCAAATTACCTAAAAATACTTTTGTGATAAGCGATAATGTTAGCAGATGGTTTAAAGGCCAAGACGTTATCTCTAGCCGTCTGTTAGAGAAATATAAAATAACATTATTCAGACCTCTGCTTTGGACCGCCCAACGTGTTTTTTGTGGAAAAAAATTGTCTATTCAGTTTACAGTTTACAATTTATTTAGGATAGTAGGCTATATGCCTGTGTTAATCCTTTCGATTTATTCCATACAGGAGGTCCAATCTCGCCTTGAATGAATCAACGGATGGCGCTGATACGACATGTTCCGGTAGGGAGTTCCAATGGTTCACAATTCGATGCGAAAAACGGATTTCCAGACGCAGACGATTCGACCGTGGTTTTTGAACCTTGAGGTGATGTCCTCGCAATTGGTTGGTGCTAGAAGGAAGAAATAATTTAGATAAATTAGCTCCAAAATCATTTCTTAGGATACGGTATGCTAGTATTAGGTCACCCCTAAGTCGTCTGTATGACAGTGGAAATAAACCCAGTCGACTTAACCTCTCCTCATATGACAGGGTTGAGAAACCCTTTATTAGCTTAGTTCCTACTCTTTGCACCCTTTCTAATAAGTCAATTTCGTATTTGAAACACGGGCTCGCTGCCTGGATCCCATATTCCAAATGAGGTCTGATATAAGTCGGATATAATATACGAAATATATCAGCGTCAAAGTTCGCAAAAGCCTTGCGTATGGCCCATAACATTCGAAAACCCTTAGTGGCTGCAGTTCTACAGTTTGTTGCTGTTTTCAAGTCATGCTGCACAACCACTCCCAAGTCCTTGTACTCAGTGACCACTGGGAGAGTAATGCCATTCATTGAGTAATTGTGCACGTGACTATGGGATACATGCATAACTACACTCTTGCTTAAGTTAATCTCCAAGGCCCAGCGCTTACACCAATCACTTAACAAGTTTAAATCTTCCTGCAAAGCAAGTTGATCACTGTCATCGTGCAAAGCCCTCCATATCTTGATGTCATCAGCAAACAGTAAGCAGGATGACTTAACTACCGATGGAATCTCATTAACATAAATCAGGAAAAGAAGTGGGCCTAGAATTGTACCCTGAGGAACGCCACTCTTAACCGATTCCCATGTTGATAAAACCCCGTTAACTCGTACTCTTTGTCTTCTGTCCTTTAGAAAGTCTTGAATCCAGTCGGTAACCACTTTATTGATTCCCAGACTACCTAACTTTACTAGAAGACCTGAATGAGAAACCCTGTCAAACGCCTTGCTAAGGTCTATGAATATGGCATCCACCGGTATATTAGCATCAGCTGAGCTTGCCCAACTTTCTCTGGCCAAAAGAAGGTTGGTCAAGCAAGAATGACCTGCTCTAAAACCGTGCTGTTCCACAGCGAAAAGTTTGTTCCCTTCAATGAACTGAATGATAGCATCACGAATTATTCTTTCTAGTAGTTTAACAACAATACTGGTCAAACTAACAGGACGATAGTTCTGAACTAAGTTTCTAGATCCGGTTTTGAAGACCGGACTAATGATGGCATCTTTCCAGTCTCTTGGACATTTAGACTGGTCCAGAGACATATTGAAGATTACCGACAATGGCTCGGCTATGCTTTCAGCCAATGCTGTTAATATACGTGGGTGGAGTTCATCAGGGCCACTGGACTTACCAGGATTGAGCCTTAGAAGCCACTTTAGGACAGTATCCTTTCCAATGTATAAGGGTGCCATTTTCAAGTTACCTTCTGGAAAATTTACAAAGCTGGTATCAATTTTATCAGAGAATACTTGACTAAAGTGCTTGGACAAAGCCTCAGCCTTGGTCAAGTTATCCTCAGCCATGTTTGTCTGGTCATCTTCAAGCATAAGAGGTGGGATAGCATCACTCTTACGTGTTCTTCTCTTGATATATGAGAAGAGTCTTTTTGGGCAGCCTGGTGAACTTTTAACTAACTGGGTTTCGTAAGCTATCCTTGACTGGTGGATCAAAGTTTTACACTGGTTTCTGGTTTCACAGTATTTCAGCCGGAACTGCTGTAGCCCAGTAGAAACAAAGAGATTCCAGAACCTTTTTCTCCGTCTCAGGAGTGTTATAGCTTGTCTATTTATCCATGGTGGCCGATTTGTTGGCCTTTTAGGAACCCTCCAGGGGATGAGATCAGTGGTAACCCTCTCAAGTGTATTCTTAAATCTATCCCATTCATCTTCAATGGATGAGACAATGTTGACTGACCAGTCGGCAGTTGAAGCACGCTCCTTTATAGCCACTATGTCAGCATGCCAAACACTAGGCCGGGATTTGGGTTGAAAACTGACTAAATTGCCAGCCCTTAAGTTAAAATCTAACACCCCATGATCACTGTTTGCTAGAGGTGGATGAATAACTAGACCATCCACGTCGTCGTTGTCATGAGTAAGCACTAAGTCCAGCAAGGAAGATCCTTGGGTAGAACCGAATCTTGTACTACCTAAGACATGTTGTGTCAGGGCATTTTCCATGGTTGTCAAGAGTAACCGGCTGTCAAACTTATCAGCGGATCCTGGAGATGTGACAGCTACCCAGTCTATATGAGGTGCATTAAAATCACCTAGAATAAGACAGCTACTGTGTTTACTCCATTGTTTGAGGTGATCTAAAATGAAGTCATCACACTGACAATAGGGACTTCTATACAGAACTCCAATGAGTAGAGTGCCGGTTGCAAAGCTTACTTCACAGCTAATTACCTCACCTGTCCCACTGTCATGAGCTTCAGATTTCACGGAACGAACATGTAGGGAGTTGTTGATGTACAGAGCAACCCCGCCACCTCTACGACCCTTAACTCTGTCGCTGCGCAAGCAACTAAATCCGCATAGCTCAGGTGTGTCATCTAATCCCGAAACCAGCCATGTTTCAGTAATGGCCACAATACCTGGGCTAAGGTCTTCTACTAATACACCTAGCTCGTGAAATTTGTTCCCGATACTACGTATATTAGTGTACACTACCTTCAGGCTTCCTATGCGGTCTGGCCTATCCACACAGGTCTTGGAAGCATACGTTTCCAAGACCTGACTATTTGAAAACCCACCAGTTTAAGGTTAGTCTCACCATTTTTGCGTCTTGTTTCTAGCTGGGACAAAACTTCTTTTCGTTTAAGTCTGTCTTCAAGAGATAAATCAGGTCTGGCTGAAATTCCTGACCCGGCAAGGTTGTGTACATTAGCCAGTAGATGATTCCGTTCATCAGGAGAACCTAAGACTACTTTAAGCAACCTACGCTGATTAGAACATTCATCATCTCTTTTGCCTATTCTAATCAGCTTTTTAATCGATACTCCAGGGAAATTCGCTGGGAGCATCTTCCTTATAATACTACTCACTAATTTAAGGTCGTGATCGTGCCTTTTCACGGGATCAGATTCTTTGGACTCTTCCAAATTTCCAACAATTATGTTAGAGTCTAAGGAGAGCTTGTCGTATTTAGCAGTGGCTACGTCCTTTCTCACCACTATTGATGCAGCCTGGCTACAGGTGACAGACGTTTGCCTACCATCAATATTACTATATTTCTTTCGACTGCTTATTTTTGTTACCCATTTATCATCTGCCTGCAGTTGCTTCTCAGGGCTGCTGCAGTTTTTGATGGTACAATCAAGATCAGTGTCTGCGCCACCTTCATGGTGAACTTCGCTTACGGTGTTCTCTGGTTCTGAGGTGCTGTTTACAGCTTCCGTTTTTTTACCTTTTCGCTTACTAAGACGCTTCGAACGCCTAGTAGGTTTTACTTCCGGGGTAACTGGGATAGTAACCGCCGGTGTGATAACATTCATGATGGCACTTACTGCTTCATCTTCAGACGGGCAGTCCGTCCCAGTCGGTTAATTCACATGGGCAAACGTGGGCAAACGTGGGAAAAAAGGGTAATTTAGATCGGCAAACACGTGGGCAAAAGATGGTGTAAATGCAACCGATTTTACCCACTTTGGCCACATTTCCCACTTTTTCCCCGTTTTCCCATGTCAGTGAAAAATGTTTTGTCCCACTTTTTCCCAGTTTTCCCACTTGACCCACGTTTTTACCCACTTATCCCATGTGCCGGAATAACAAATGTACCCACTTTTACCCAGTTTTCCCACGTTTTCAACGAACAATTCAACACTTTTACCCCGTTTTCCCACTTTACCCATGTTACAGCCCACTTTATCCCACTTTGCCCACATTTCAACGGAAAACTGCCCACGTTTTTACCCACATATCCCAGGTCGAAAAAAAAAGTAACCGACTGGGGTGTCACTCTTACTAGCTCTTATTCAGGTTGCTGATATCAATGGTGTCGAGGTCAACCTTCAAAATAATGATTAAATTTATGTTATGTTGTTAAAACCATTATAGACCAGGTTTTTTAGCAGTTCACAACCAATACCACCAGCCCCAACTACTAGAACAAGTGGATACTCTGGCGTCCCGCTCATTTTCAAATGACGGACAGTCAGACCTTCAGGACAAGCCTCAATTCATGGTATTCCAATATCCATTATCTTATGATTTCCTTAAGTAAACCTACTAGTAGCTTGACGCTCGTTTCATGAGGTTTTGCAGAGGAGCTGATCCGTTGAGTGATTCGAATGCCACAGTGTGGATGAGAAGAGTAAAGGAAGGGAAAACTAGAATTCATTCAATGAACTTCTGGGACTTCCAAGCGAAATGAAGGTTTGCAGACAAGCTGAAAACATACTGAAGCTAACCAAAATCCACTATAGATACAGCATTTAACACTGCTTTGTTTTCTTCCTTTCAGGAAAACATCCAGGAGTCCATTATGTGGAGCAAAAGGCACAACTTCTATCACTTTTTTGTTTTATTTTTGATCACAGCTTGATTCCACGCTGTTTGCAAATTTTGCAGGCTGACGATAGATATCAGGTGTGCATCGGCAGGCGATCGAACCTCTGACCATGTGCACGGTCGGCGAGAGTCCTAACCACTATTCCACCGACGCACAGTGCACATATGAAGACTTGATATAAGCGATAACAAATAGACTGTCTTCTGTGAGGGCTTGGCGCGCATACTCTGATCTCTGTCACTGTACAAAGTACACGCTCATACGGAGCCCACGTTCCGCTTTCCCTCCTTGTGTGATTGATGCTAATTTTTGCAATACTAATAAATGTCCAGTTGAATGAATGGTAGGTATGCAGGTGAATAAGTAGTTAAAGTTGGGACAAGGGCTTGAATAAATAGCAGTTGGAACGGGTATATAAAACAGAAAACTAGAATCTCTGAGTTGGAACAAATTACGAAATAACTAAATTCTGGTCATTTATTCTTCTAGAGCAGTCGTCCTAGACCTAAACCGATAGACTGGTGTTGACCTTCCGTTTTTGTCTAATGATCTGGTCTTCCCAAAAAGCTACTAACCGTTTGTTGATCATGTCAGCCAGAAGTGAATACCATAAGCAGCATTCGCTGAAGGGAAAGATATTGAATCTTAATGTTGTCTCCTAGTTAGCGATTCTCTACTGTTAACGGAGTAGGGTTACCGTAATGCTCTTCTTGCAGTATCTATCTTCGAGTGATTTTTTGTACACTATTTTCCTGATGATTATTAACTCATACCCTAGACCAAAAATATCTAAGAGTATATATATGTTGTCTTTGGAGATACTAATCTCACGGTCGGCACTTCAATCTGGTGACATCTTTATTCGTCTTCCCTTGTACATTTCTTTGTTCAATCTCATGAATAGCGTAGGTAGGTGCCCCACCCCTACCCCTGTGCAAAAATTAAAAAATTATGATGTCCTTGGCTAACTAGCACGAGGCTGACATTCGCATTCATTTTTTTCTGCGGGTAGAACACGAATGAGACCTGTTTCTCTGTGGAGGATATTGGTTTATCATAATCACCAGGAATCGCTAACTGATACTGGCGTGGGGATAAATGTGGCCCAGTATTCGTTAATTTTACCCGGTTACCCAGTTTTTCCTGCATCCTAACGGAGTCTAGCTCATTTCGAATGACTCTTTGCATATTCATGACACCAGGGTAGAGGAACATAGATGGGCATAAGCCACAGTGCGCGCTTTTCGATCACTGCGTTACTTTTTGCTGTAATTTATAAAACTCTAATTTCCTTGCTATTGTTCACCAGGAAGTTCTGGAAATTATTGAATTCTTTTAACTTTCGAAGGCTTAAACTCTGGATTTACTATTATTGACTACTAATACCTATAACAAAGTTTGTGGACATTTGTATCTTTTAACAACAACTCATAAGTAAAATTCTATATATTATTGGATTTATATGTTCAAGTTGGCCCAAGTCAGTGAGTCCAAGATTTTGGTATCATTTTAGTTAACTGGGCTGAACTATATTGCATGTTGTTTTATCGTATCGTTGTCGCTTTTGCCAATCTTGCTGTGAATTGTTTTCCGTTTGTTGGTGTTGTTCTGATTGTTTTATCCCTTATAATATATTCATATAAACATAAATTTACATGAAAATGCATGCCATTTTTACAGGCACGATCAAGTATGTTATAATGTCAAATCTTAAATTTTCTACAAGTTAATAATGTTTCAACAGTTAAATATTTGATACATATATATAATTACACTCATTGTCTGAACCAGGCCGTATAGTTATTGAATTGTACAGTTGTCCTCCAGGTTGAGCGGGAAAACTGACTTCGTTTCGTTTTCATCCCGTGGTTGTCGGCATACGGTAACCAATCAATATTGAGGTAAGTGCAACGTTTCCAAGGGATTGAAATCTGTTTTAGAGAAGTTAAAGTGCTAAGGCGAAACATTAAAGTGTAGTAGATAAAGTGAGTGAAATATATCATTAATAAACACATTTATATAGAAAACAGAATGGGGAAGTAATTAATCCTTAGGCCGACAACGTTCATTTGCAATGTATAATAAAACCAATATATTTTGTACTATCATGATGTCCACTTTTGGCTTTAATACAATTATTTTCAAGCCAGTTGTCTTTATTTCATGCTTTTTTGTCTATTTGGTGCACAACCGTACCCTCCAGAGAATAGGAATAGAATAAGTCGAATCAAATTCATAAAGAGCTATAAAATGTTAGGTTTAATGGAATATAATGAGGATCAAGTAAAGACGTTATTAGAAAATAAGTGAGACAAGACATTGTGAAGTGGTATTTAAAGATCCGGCAATGGACAGCAAGTTAATTTATCAGATGACCCAAAAATCTGCACAGATCACACGTGGTCGCATCTCAACAATAGGCTGAGCGAATGGTATATATTTAAAGGTAGAAGCATGATCTGTCTAGGCGTTCATTATTATCTTTTTCAAGATAAAGATCTAAGCCCTCATAAAAATCAGAAATATCTCGAGCCTTCAAATTGCATATTGCTGTTCCTGCAGAATGGGGTGATTCACCTTAGTGACCACCACCATATCTACTGATCAGCTAGCGCCACCCTCCCTCCTTTTTTGATGTTAGGCTCTGAGACTATGATTATTATGGCTACCGCAAATATATTGCTTGGTACCAGACATGTTCGTACCCCATATTCCATCTCCCTAGCTTTCTTAATGAGTGCTTACAATAGGTCTCCACGTACATCTTTATGGACATATTATATATGTGTGCATGCATCCTAATGAGCAGGTTACTTTATAAGAAGTCAAAAACTTAAAGAGTAAAACGAATAGGTATTGTGAATAGTGGAGCAAGATTTAGCAGAACACTATGGTTAAGGTTCAATGTAGGTAGTATGAACTGAAGGTAAGGTCGGTTGGCAGGACTTGGTGTACTTATATATAGTAAACATCTGACATTGCAAAGTAACGTGTCTAGACATATTATAAAAAGATATTAACATGGAACCAACAAAATTTTGGCATTTGGTTAACAATATTGCAGTGTGTGTATACTGAAGAATGGTAGTTAGTCTACAGGGAGCCTTAGAGTGAATCAAACCATATATAATAAGAGTATAATCAATAATATAATTCGTATATCAAATAATACACTAGGCTCAATAATTTTATTTTTATTTTTTGATTTACAGCTTGATTCCACACTTTATTTTTGGTACAAGTATGGAATTTTCAGCATGGGTATCGGTAGCCCAAATTTTGCAGCCCGACCATAGATGTCAGGTGTGCGCCGGCGTGGGCTCGAACCCCGGACCATGTGCATGGACGGCGAGAGTCCTAACCACTGTGCCACCGACGCACGAGTGTTATAAGAAAAACAAGCGCGGTAAAGCAAGAGAACATGTGATGCATTAATATTTTAAGTATTTTAATAACCACCTAATTTAAGAATTGAACATGCATGATTAATAAGTATTATTATACTAGTATATACATATGTAAAATGTTAAAAGGTGTGGATGTTATTACAATTATTTCCAGTGTTCCTTTTGCCAACAAAACTTAGGGAAAGTTATAGAGAATAGAAATCAGTAAATTAGTTAACGTTTGCTGCGTGAGTATTCGAGTCGAGATATACGTATGTGACTATACTGAAGACTGGACTGGCCTTGTTATCTGATTTTAAGGGGAGCAGCCCAAAAAGGTCGCTTCTCTCTAAACTTTATCTTTATGTAACAATTCCTTTCTCAGGCGTGATGCTAGCAATCCCATCCTGTAAACAAAGTTGCTACATAAACTTCAGCACAGTGAATCGCTTTGCGCCAAAAGAAAAAGTCTGTGTGGGGACATGGGACATCCACACCACGTATGAGATTGGAAAAGCTTCTCAGATCGCAAACGAGATGAAAAGATACGGAATCCAAATGCTGGGACAACAGAGAACTAGTAATTGTGCTATATTTCGATATAACAAAAGCCTTCGATAGAGTCCCCCATAATTTGCTAGTCAGCAGGTTATGCTCACTAGGGATATGTGACCCCCTCCTGAGCTGGATAAGATCATTTCTCTGTGACAGGAATCAGATAACGAAAGTTGGCTCGATAATCTCAAGGCCTAAACCAGTAAGTATTGGTATAATCCAGGGAAGTGTATTAGGCCCACTCCTATTCATAATATATATAAACAGTATCTGTGAATGCTTTAGTGTTGGTAAACCAATACTATATGCAGATGACTTAAAAGTGACCTATAAATGCAAGAACACAGATCTCGGAATAACAGTAAACGCCATACAGCAAGAATTAGAAAAAATAGATAGATGGTGTGACACCTGACAACTCCAGTCTAATGTCGACAAATGTGGCTGCCTCTGCATAGGTTGCAACAATTTAGAACTTGACCTGACAATTCAAGGCCATGCACTCTTACGACTGGAATCTGTATTGGACCTAGGACTGAAATACTCACATGACTTATCATTTTCTGAACATATCTCCAAACAAGTGTCAAAGTCACGCAGACTTATCGGCTTTCTACTCAGGAACTTCTACAGAAATGAGTCCAGAATTCCGTTGTACAAGGTTTGTGCGCGTCCTTTATTTGATTACTGTTCATTCATGCATAGAAGTATACGCATAGAGGACAAATTGAAAGTCGGTGGAGTGCAGAGGTACTTCACGTCAAAATTACTCGGAACCGAAAACGGTGCGAACTACTCCACTAGGTGTGACACCCTAGGATTAGAAACACTATGGCTAAGACGCCTGAGACTAAACTTAACACTTTACTATAACCTTCTAAACCACTTAATGTTTACCTCTACTAATGGCACTCGACATTCAGATGACAATGGCTACAAACTAAGACACACTAAGGGTACAGTAGCTATCGAACAATGTAAAACAGCTACCAGGCAAAAGTTTTATTTGATTAGGTATGCACAGATATGGAATAAACTACCAATGGAAATGCGTCAAGCAAGCACATTGGCCCCTTCAAAAAAGTGCTTGACGACAAACTACAAGAGTTTGCAAACGAAAGTAGTCCTAGATCCTATATGAGAGCCTCCGAAATTATAGGTCCATTTAATGTATAGGCTTAAATATTATACCCATTGTTTCTCGCCCTTATTTATAATTTCAGATAAAACATTGACGATTAAGATACTTACCCTCAAACAGACAAGAAGTTTCGTTTGTAAAACTTCTACCCACCACAACAAGTGGAATAAAACGGACATAAACCGACAACATGAAAAAGATACAACTCACCACAACATCACATGGACAGATGTACCCTCGTCGGGCATCTTATATACCTCACCAACCACAACTCAACTTTCCTAAGATAATGTGATGAACTTATATCCGTAATGTTGCTGAGCAGTTAACATCCACAACTCCTGTCGGAACAACTAAAATTGAAAAACCCTCCTCATGAGTAAATACCCACAAGCAGTAGAAATCCATTGATTGATGCGTCCAAAGCTTATGTATTTTGCCCCCAACAATGACATTGCAGATCAAATGAGATAAGCAAACCACTGATTTCCAAATAACACAACAATGAACTATAATTCGAGAATTCTGTACACAGTAAAATTATGTATGAAAACTGACTTCAAGCTTTATTTTTTTTCCCAGGCACTTATAACCCATCCACCAAAGACCTCGTTTTTTTGTTAATGCGAAGACAATACCTCTGTATTTCCTGATGTGTTGCACTCACTGAAAATCTAGCGGATTTTTCCAACTATGCACAGAAACGATTGTACATAAGTGAAAAGGATGTTTTATACTATTGGGATTAACATTTATCAAGTGTATGTATAATCTCCAGTGTACATGTTAAACATATTTTGCTATCGACTGTAAATTGTGACTGAATAATATGGTCCTATTTCTGTAACAATTTGATGATTTTTTTTATTATTTTTTGGTAACAGCTTGATTCCACAATGTATTTTTGGTACAAGTGTGGAATTTTCAGCCTGTAAACTGGCGTCCCTCATGTACTGCATCATGAGAATAAATTTATTTATTTATTTATGTGAAAGCAGATGGAACGGGAATGGACTCACCAAATTGTCAACGGGTGAGTCAGTGATCTACTCCGGTCACCCAGAAGATAACCACACGCACACCAAGGGTGTGGCTATCATGATATCAACAAAGGCGCTGATGCAATGGGAAGCGATCTCGCCCAGGATAATGACCGCAAGATTCAACTCAAAAGGAAGGAAAGTGTCAATTACACAATGTTATGCACCCACAAACAACGCAGATTTCGAAAAGAAAGAAGAATTCTACAAACAACTACAGGCAGCAATGGACAATACTCCAGCTGGCGACATTAAAATACTAATGGGAGACATGAATGCCAAACTGGGACCAGACATCACACAGAGGGAACTCATCATGGGTAGAGAAGCTCTAGGAGAAATGAATGAAAACGGAGAACTCTTCGCCGACTTCTGCGCCTTCAACGAACTAGTGATTGGTGGCAGTGTATACAAGCACAAAGATATCCACAAGGCTACACGGGTGTCACCAGACGGGCGAACCAAAAAGCAAATCGAATTCATCTCAATCTCAAGGAAGTGGAGATGCAGCCAACTGGACACAGAAGTAAGAGGAGGAGCAGACGTTGGCTCAGACCACTATCTCGTACAAGGGACAATCCAAATCAAATTAAAAGCTTTCAAAGAAACAGCAGCTGAAGATAGACCACAGGCGAAGTTCAATACTCAAAAACTGAAGGACCAAGATACAAAGGACATCTTCATCGCAAGCATAAAGGACAAAGCCGAGACACAAATCAACACTAGCGAGGAGGTTGGCGTCGAAAAGCACTCGGACAACTTGAAAACGGTGTGGAGTCAAACCTGCATGGACGTTCTAGGCAGAAAGAAGAGGTGGGACAAACAGTGGCTCACTATGGACACTTGGAAACTAATAGAAGAGAGAAGGATAGTGAAACAAAAGATTATTCAGTGCACCGACGAGCAACAAAACAGGAGTTGAATGCAAGCTACAACACGCTGAACAAAATAGTGAAGAAAGTGCCAGGGGAGACAAAAGAAAATATTATGAAACCATGGCAAGTGAAGCAGAACAAGCTGCAGGCAAAGGAGATCTCGCAACACTCTACCAAACGACTAGGTACCTTTCGGGCAAAAGTTCGACACAGATTAAGCCAATAAAGGATGACAGTAGAAAGTCAATCACCAAGAGGTGAAGCAAAGAAAACACTGGGCTGAACACTTCAAAAGACTTCTAAATCGACCGCCACCTACAACGCGCCCAACAATGCCAACAACGGAAGCAGAACTACCAGTGAATATCGACAGCCCGATGAAATCAGAAGTCCTGAATGCCATCAAGATGCTAAAAGCTGGAAAAGCAGCAGGACCAGATGGAATCCCAGCAGAAGCATTGAAAATGGACCCAGAGACAACAGCGGACTTGATGACGCCATTGCTGGAGAAGGTGAGGAAAGAAAGTGGGCAAATTACCTGAGGATTGGAAGAAAGGATACTTATTCAAACTACCAAAGAAAAGAGGCTCAAGCCAATGCAAAACTGGCGCGGAATCATGCTCCTGTCCATCCCAAGCAAAATACTAAGCCGAATCATTCTGGAGAGAATCAAACAAATGGCCACACTACAGATCATCATTGAACAAAATTTGGAATGGAAGTCACCTCTCCACCTCACTCAACTTCATCGACTTTGTAAAGGCGTTCGACAGCGTCGATCGACAGGTGATTAGACAACTACTTCGATACTACGGGGTGCCATCGACAATTATACATCTCATCTCATCCAACAGTTATACGACAGTGCTGCATGCCAAGTAATCCACAACTGGAAACTTACGGAAGCCTTCAAAGTGAGGACAGGAGTGAGGCAAGCTGGCTGCCTATTATCGCCAATGATCTTCCTGATTGCAGTAGATTGGATAATGCGACAGACAAAGGGCAATGAAGAAAGACGTTTTTGAATTTATTGCTAACGTGGATGATATTAATGTAAATGGGAAGCAAATGCTTTCCCTCGATGTAGCATCACTGTTTACCAATGTACTACTTGTGGAGACTGTGGAAATCATATGCCAACAGATATTAGAAAAACAGATCGGCATCGGAATACCGGTTAGTAGTCTGAAAGGGTTGCTTTTAAGATGTACTATGAATGCACATTTCATATTCAACAACCTTTTCTGCAGGCAAATCGGCGGTATTGCCATGGGTTCTCCGTTGGGGGCAATTTTAGCAGATTTCTTTGTTGCCAAGATTGAAAATGGTCCATTGAAAAAAGTAATAGAAAAAGCTGATTCTTATTTTCGTTATGTTGATGATACCTTTATTATACTTGATGTGAAAGCTGACAAGAATGAAATGCTAAAAAAGTTTAATGATGCACATCCATCGCTCATCTTCACTTGTGAAGAGGAATACGATGGTGGACTACATTTTCTTGACGTCCAATTGAGCAGAAGAGAAGATGGTTCACTAAAGAGAGATGTCTATATAAAACCTACATCTGTAGGACAATATACACATTTCCTCAGTTATGTACCAATCCGATACAAAATCAATTTGGCCAGATGCCTGACGAATAGAGCAAGACGCATCTGTACAGATGACTCCCTAGAGAATGAGCTAAGATACATCCAAAATACGTTAGTCCAAATGAATTATCCTAGTAGATTTGTCAGGAGACACATGAATGCTAAGTACAATAAAGAGAAACCGACAACAGTTAAAAAGAAACAACTGTTTATGAAATTGCAATTTAATGGGGATGTGGCTAGTCAAGTTGTAGTAATTTATTGTACTTGGAAATATTAATAGACCGGGATGACGGAATTATAGGAATCTAATCGAAACCCAGAGAGGGCAGCAATCAGTAATTTGTATTTAGCGGAATTAGAATGCAATTCATATATGAAACATATCAACAGTCAACAGTAAGTATTTAAACAATACAGAGATAGAAATTGTCAATCACCACATCCGCCACACCTCGAATATCTCCTCGCGTATTTATAACGATGTCTCGGTTTGCTTGCAAGTAGCTTCGAGCTAACTGATTCTGTGATATTATTTTCATCAGTACTATCTGGACTTATTTCTGAATTATCTACAAAATCAGGATTATTAGCGGAATCAATAATATTATAATTGGAACGACCTACTTCATTTATTGTCACTTTGTCCAGGTGTCCGTTATGAACTGAGTGATCTTTGATGTCTAATATCTTCACCACTCGATTTCCCATTTTTTGTAGTATAATTCCAATAGAAGGTCTGTAGTTATTATCTTTGTAATAATGTACATTAGAAGTAGTGGACATCAGATGCTTTTTGAGAATTCGAGATTTGAATAGTTTTGCAGGACTTTCACAAGAACTTGTATGCTCTGGATTCACCAGACGTAGTCTATGCATATGCAGTAATTCCTCAATTTTATTCAGTTGCTCTCTCATCTCATTCAGGTCTTTTCGTGCTTTCGACAGTTCACATTGCAACTTGGCTACCTCATTTTTGAATACAGTTGATGCTTGCGTTGCTGAACTTGCAGTGGAGGTTTTCGTTGGATTAGCTTGAGTATTTTGAAAAGTTGAAAGACACATAGACTCCATTTTACTAGACAGCTTGGGAGAATTATAAGAATGTTGAGCAACATAAGTATTTGAACTCCTGCAAACCGTCTTGATGTGTCCAACTTTACCACATTTATAGCACTTAGCACTCCGAAAACGGCAAGTGCTTCGTAGATGTAACTTTCCACAGGATAAACACGGTTTATTGTGTTTGATCTCTGGCTGCATTCTATTACCTGTGGACGGCAGTTTGGATTTCTTTCCATGAACACTTGTATTTTCGACTTTGGACAGCATGACATCAGATACTGACGTAGTGGGAGCACAGTATTCATTATGGACATCTTCATATGTAATACATACCTCTTTAGCAGTTTGAAACGTACAAGAAGGAATCTGAATTAACTCCTTCTCTAATTTAGGAATGTTGATTCCAGCAATTAGACGATCACGTAGTTGTGTCTGCAGCTGATCTCCAAAATTACACTTTGAGGCTTGAATTTGGAGTTGTAGTATAAAGTCTCTTATCTTCTGATTGGGAGAATGTACCAGTTTGTTGAACTAAGCCCTCTCTCTGGTCTCAAAAGTAGTTACATGGAAGTGATCTATAAGAAGTTCACGGAGCTTAGCATATGGCATAGAAATGGGTTTATCTGGAAACGCCAGATTCTTCACCAGGCTATATGCATCAAGACCAATAGCGGTGATGAAATGAGCAGGTATTTTATCATCCCGAACATTCTTGGAAATGCACCACGCATCAAAGCATTCCAAATAATCAGCAATCTCCCGCGGAGAACCATTAAGAGGAAATTTTCCCAGGTTACTTAGCTCCATCGCGACGCCAATTTGTAGTAATTTATTGTACTTGGAAATATTAATAGACCGGGATGACGGAATTATAGGAATCTAATCGAAACCCAGAGAGGGCAGCAATTAGTAATTTGTATTTAGCGGAATTAGAATGCAATTCATATATGAAACATATCAACAGTCAACAGTAAGTATTTAAACAATACAGAGATAGAAATTGTCAATCACCACAGAAGTCTTACATCAGAGATTATCGAAAGCGATAAAACGGACTTATACTGCCGCCAGCCTCTGTTTGTCATTTTCCAGCCGACTAATTTTGATTGCTCAAGTGAAAGATAAGCTACCTAATTGTACCACTTCCATATGTATCTATAAATTTAGTTCCTCCTGTGGAGAAAGCTATATAGGCCGAACAACTAGACAGCTTAACAAACGCATTAATGAGCATCTTCCTTCATGGTTCGGAAAAGTCAAATAAAATCCATACGAAGTTCTATTTTGGCTCATTTGATTGATAGAGGTCACCAAGTGGACAAAAATAGTGCTTTCAAAGTTATTTACTGCATTCCATCAAGTCTTTCGAACGGAATCACAACCCGACTTTTACATTTAGCCGGAGATATGGGAATTCGAGAGAACAATCCTAGTCTTTGTATACAAAAGAAATTTTTTCTACCTTTGTCTCTCCCTTCCTTGGCCTAGGTGAATTCTATTCAAAACCCTCCCACCCTTTCTTATCATCCCTCTCCTTCATACTTTTATGATATTTATTTAAACTCTGATTATCGTTCCATTTGATTTGACCTAATTTATTTATTTATTGAATTGTCTACATATATGCATATACTGACTTTGCCATTCTTATCACTTATATAAGCATTAATATCGATATTTTGTTATTATTATAATCATAGTCACTAACTTCGTTCAAAACATTTACTACATTATTATTATTATGATTATTACTATCAATATGATTATTATTATTTAATCCACAAAATCACCGTCATTGGTAGAAATTTTATATATATAACTCTATGTAAATTAGAGTAAAGCCTGAAAAAGATGTAATTGAAAACAATATTGTTCGCTTATATGTCTTGCTCTAATGAGGAAGCAGGCATAAAATCGACTGACACAAAAAAGGAATTCGAGGATCTGGACAGCGCCGATGACATATGCCTGATATTCCACAAAAAGGATGTCAATGTAGTTGAAGATTGAACGATCAATTCATGGTTGTTTGCTCAAAACCAACTTCCCCAATTTTCGCGGAGGCATCAATACGACAGTCATCGTCTCATCGGTCGCTGTTCAGAAAGAAGTCAGCAGTAAACCATCAGAAGTAATCTTGTGATTTATTATTGTAATATTTGTTCACAGACCCTAGTAAAAACATTATTTTTATATGTTGGTGTTACAATAAAGAATTCTCAAGCGGACAATCGGTGCGCTGGATTTTGCGTCCGTTATTACTAAGCGTTTCTGAGAAACTTCAAGGAACAGCGTGAGCCCGAGTGCAGCAAGAGCTGGGCATTAACGGTTTACGAGACGTGACTGTCAAATTCTGACGGTGAAGTCAGTTTTCGACGGTTTTGGACCGTTGGTGTCACTTTGGATAGTCACCGTTCATCTTTCCTGGTGCCTGTCAAGTCCTCTTTGAACAAGCAATATCTGGAACCTTTTTGGAATTGGGTCAAGTTCAACAATGCCTGGGTCAAAGAAGGGACAGAGTGTCTTGGATACAAACAGGAAAGTAAGTCATAGTGACTTGTCTGTTAATTGTAACGATGTGTCTGATGTTAAGCATGACATGGTTGATGTTATTGTTTCACCGTCTAGGGATAATAGGAACATCAAACTCCCTAAGTTTGAACCACGGTGTTTCGATGGAAACCCGACCGATTATTTACAATTTGTAAAGGAGTTTGAGATTATGTTGAGTGGTTTTTATTAAATGATGAATTGAAGTTAACGTATTTGATTAGGTATTGCATCGGAGTTGCTTCAAGAGCTATACAGTGTTGTAAGTTTATGAAGCCAAAAGAGGGCTACTACGAGGCTATGAGCATATTACGTCACAGGTTTGGAAGACCTTCGATGATTGCAGGGAAATTATTCGAGGCTGTTAAGGGTAGTGGTGATGAATTACAGGATGACTTCCAGGCACTCACTGAGTTTTTGGATAATTTGCTGATTTACAAGAATGGAATGATTTCGATGAATCGAATGAGTGACCTCAACTCGAGTTTTATACTAGAAGTAATAGCAAGACGCCTACCTACTCGACTGCAAAGGAAGTGGGTGAAGATAAGCTCCCGTATGGAGGATGAGGGTATCGAGCCAAAGTTTGATGATATCCTGAAACTGGTAAAAGATAGCGTCAGTCAATCTATGAGCAAGTTTGCCAGTCTATTACATCTCACCCCTAGAATAGAGCAGTCTGAGAGTAAAACGCAATCATTGATGACGAGTAGGCCTCAGAGAGATGGATATCGAGAAGGCTCCATGATGTCTAGTAATGCATATAGACCTAGTGAGTGTAACAGGTTTCGTAGTACATCCTCAACAGATAAGTTACAAGATGCAAGACAACCTCGGTTGTGTTTTACACGTGTGCAAGAGGTGCATACAGAAGTGAACTGTGAATCAGTGAGCAAGTTCAGTGATAAGCTAAATGTAAATTCCAGGCCTGACTCCGAATTGTGTGACGATAACGGTGCGGTGAAGAAGTCTGTAGTTGCAACTGGTAAGCCATTGTTGAATAGAGTGTCATAGAATAGAGTTGCTGCTTCAGAGTGCGGTTCTGACTCCAAAAGTTTACAAAGTATAACTAGTCAGAGTGAAGATATAAAACCTTTAATGATTTGTGAGGAGGAACCAAAATTGTCTACTGCTGTTAACAAAGAGCTTGAAAATGATGAAGTCGACCAGATAGATGATGGTAAATTGAATATTCGTGATAATGATCATGATACTTCACATTTGT
Source organism: Trichobilharzia regenti (assembly GCA_944472135.2). NCBI lineage: Eukaryota > Metazoa > Platyhelminthes > Trematoda > Strigeidida > Schistosomatidae > Trichobilharzia > Trichobilharzia regenti. The sequence continues at coordinate 159,935,160 of OX235270.1, forward strand.
CTTTGGTTGTTCATGATGAGATGAGGGGAATGCCTACTACTGCTAAGTTAATTAAAGGTTCTGTACAACTACAACGTGAAGTAGAAAGAAATGCAGATGCAGTTGCAGAAGGCATGCATATTTGTGAGACCGTCAGTGTGATTGATCAGCATGTAGCCCACCTATCATCAGATGCTAGTGCTAAACCTGAGCTGATAGTAGATGACAGCAGTGGTGGTAATCTTGCAGTTAGACAAATATCTGAAAGCCGAGCAACAACAGCTACTCATCCACCGCTAAATTCATCAACTGATATCATTCAGTCGTCGTTGGTGTTGTCATCCACAATGAAAAAGACGCCCATCAACTCAAGTATCTTTTGCAATGACTATGCTAGTATCAGTTCGTTTGAAAGGACGAATATCAATGGTCAGTTTAGTGAGGATAAGCCAAGTGTAAACGAGAGAGTAATTGTTAAATTGACTTGAATGAATAAAGGCATTTCTAGTTTCAAGTTACTATTTGAATGCTATTATCTTTGGGGTAAATTACTCTGTGCCTACGCTTGGTTGACCAGACACATCGTGTGTTTGTTCGTCATCTATATTCTACGATACAATGACATGAGCGTGTTGCCGTTCAGATTTGAGGATATAGCTGATAGAAGGAAGTCAGCAAATGAACTCTGCGACGATTTTCCAACCTAGGGCGTCAACCTGAGAAGGGTTGTAGGCATACTGCTGTAAGTCCTACAATTCTTCAAAGGGTAGCGCATCAATGAGCAGTCTAATGTGCTCGGTGTGTGATTTTGTACATATGTTCATATTGTATATACTGAATTGATATCATCTGTCATCTAGCTGTTGGTAATTCTGTTTGTGTCCGGACGACTTCCACTTGGATCATCAACCTGAGAAGGAATGTAGGCGTACTGCTGTAAGTCCTACAGTTCTTCAAGGGTAGTTTGTCGAGGAAGAATCCACAACATTTGATGTGTTGATTGTACATATGTTTGTGTTAAATAATTGTGTGAGTTCCAATTATTGTAATTGTTGGTTAATCTTGTTTGTGTCCGGACATTCCACAACTTACAATCGTCAACCTGTGAAGGGTTGTAGGCGTACTGGTGTAAGTCCTGCAATTCCTCAAAGGAATTCCACCAAGACATGATCCGCGAGGTTATTTTTACTGTTTGTGTATACGTGTGTGGTGTCATATCAATTGGTGTATTTTGGATTCATTGTGTTTACTCGTTGTTTTCGTACCTTGTTGTTATTGCGTAATTTTGTTAAAATTTTCGTCGTGATTACTTCTGAAGTTGTTTCTTGTCTTCTACATCCGTGAATGAATTGATTGATGTTAGAGACAGCAGATGGGTCGTATACGCCGGGGAGGCTAGGCTATTGCTGAGAATGAAATGCATACGGAGATAATTGTTAGCTGCGGTCCCACACGCCGGGGAGAAAGAGTGTAAACGACTGAGGCTCGCATGCGTCACCGCTACTAGAACTGAGGCAGAATGAGTGACAAGTGATAGCGGTGGTAATTGGTAGTGAATAGATAAGAGGATATGCGAAGAGTATCATGAGGTGGTGCTATGGTCACGTTGCATTCTGCAAGAGTCATTCTAGCAAGTGGCGATTGTGTTGCAAGATGTCAAGAGGAGGTCTCTGTCTGGAGGCGCAGGTCGTCAGCGATGTGTGAGATTGTGCTGTGGGTATGCTTGTGGTGTGTTGGCCTTTCTGTTTGTTTTCCATTTCAGCTCTGTCCGTGTGACCCAGGTTCTCGCAATGGCATCCAAGTCAACGTGTGTTGGTCGTGATGGAAAAAGGGATGGATCCGTATTTTGCCGGGAAGTGTCAATGGAGTTGAAGATTGAACGATCAATTCATGGTTGTTTGGTCAAAACCAACTTCCCCAATTTTCGCGGAGGCATCAATACGACAGTCATCGTCTCATCGGTCGCTGTTCAGAAAGAAGTCAGCAGTAAACCATCAGAAGTAATCTTGTGATTTATTATTGTAATATTTGTTCACAGACCCTAGTAAAAACATTATTTTTATATGTTGGTGTTACAATAAAGAATTCTCAAGCGGACAATCGGTGCTTTGGATTTTGCGTCCGTTATTACTAAGCGTTTCTGAGAAACTTCAAGGAACAGCGTGAGCCCGAGTGCAGTAAGAGCTGGGCATTAACGGTTTACGAGACGTGACTGACACTGGAAGATGTGGATGTGAAAAGCATCAAGCTGGATGATGAAGCATCAAAGATACGACTTGAGGTGAACATAGAGTTAACAGAGTTGATGAAGTTTCCTGGCCAACACCAAAAGCAACAACAACAACAGACAACAATCATTCAGCATAAATGGGAGGATCCTGAAAGAAACAACCTCCTTTGCCTACCAACATGGGAAGTATCGTTTCAACTACAGGCGGGCTGAACTGACGAGGATATCAAAGCCAGAATCGGAAACGCAAGACAGGCTTTCATTACTCTTAAGTCTGTGTGGAAGTCAACAGCGCCCAACATTAAAAATAAGATCCGGATTTTCAACTCCAATGAGAAATCAGTGCTTGTATACGGATCAGAGACTTGGCGAATCATAAGGAGCATCTCAAACGAACTTCAGACCTTCATTAACAGTTGTCTCCTCTCAACTCTGCTGAAGATCAGATGGACAGAAAAGATCAGCAACAGGGTGGAATCTCTGGGAATGAGCAAACCAACCCAGCAGGAACCGATTGTGAAACGAATAGGCAGGAAGAAATCGAGATGGATTGGCCATACACTGAGGAAACGAACCATCAAGTGACATCACTAGACAAGCCATTGCTCCAGTGGAACCCAAAAGAGAAGCGGTCGGCGAGTTGGTCGTCAGTGCAAGGGTGACTTGGAGGAGGTCATGCGAGGAGGAGTTGAAAGCATGTGGGCAGACTTGGAACGAGGTGAAAAAGCTGGCATAAAACCGAAGGCAATGGAGACGCGCAGCTGAAGCCCTATGTCCCTCTAGGAATTAAAGGATATAATAATAATACAGTGAGCCAAGGACGGCTGTTTGCGACTTTCCATAGGTTGTTCTTCTTCTTGGCAAGTGTACTGCATTCAGCTGCCGAGAAATTCCATACTATGTAAGTGAGTTACAGTCCACCATAGGAATGCTTGCCGGCACGAGCTAGAGGGATTTTTCAACCAATGATTTCAGAATACCATTTGTAAACTAAGATCGTATTATGTGAATTTCTTACTCGTAGTCAAATGATGATGGCTGTAAACTGGTATCCCTAATGTTCTGTATTATGATAATGAGTAATGTTTGTTAATAGATTTAAAAGCGTTAGGTCTGGGAGCATCACATGAATCAGCATTGTAGCAGTAAATAATTCCCCAAAATTATTTACCACGCAATCATCCCCGAACATTGGATGCTGACCCCCACTGTTTAAGTCGACTTGTTTAGCCGAAGGCTTCCGGTCAAGCATCCATGCCATTTGGTACTCCGTCTTGTCACGTCCGTGCACGGTCACTATCCAGCTAAGCGCTCATCTCGGTCTAGAATTTGGTCCCGAGATATATCTCGTAATTTGTGCGACCAATTCTGTTCTTTTGCTTTGCCTTCGGTCCACGAGGAACGAATACTATAGAAGTTGTTGGTATTAGATCTTGTGTTAGTATACTCCGTACAAACTACGAACGTCGATACTGTCAGCCTTTAAAGCATATTCTGGTTTCAGTGTCACCTCCATTCGTTCTAATGTTTCAGAAGTTCTATGGTGCCAGACTCATCCTCAGTAAAACTACCCTGAGTTTTGTGCAGATCATTGATTTTCTCGGAAAGTTTGAGTTGGATTAATGCATGTGTCAGCCACGTCTCGTAAACCGTTAATGCCCAGCTCTTGCTACGCTCGGGATCACGCTGTTCCTTGAAGTTTCTCAGAGACGCCTAGTAATAACGGACGCAAAAACCAAAACACCAATTGGCGACTCGAGGATTCTTTATTGTAACACCGACATATAAACACTGTTACAACTAAGGTTTCTGACAGTTGTCTCCTGACCGCTTTCTGAACAGCGACCGATGAGACGATGACTGTCGTATTGATGCCTCCGCGAAAATTGGGGAAGTTGATTTTGAGCAAACAACCATGAATTGATCGTTTAATCTTCAACCACATTGACAGCATGTACCATCATGCTGTTTGAATCTTACATTGGTTATGTAGTGACTGCAAGTCCCATTTGTTTAGTTTATTGGCTTCAACCTCAATTCAGAAACAGGTGGTAAGACAATAGTTTTAGTTGTCTGATGAGCGACACATCCTGTTGCTATGGTGCCCGTAGTAATACGTTGGGAGGTTTATTATGTCTGTATAATCCCGACAGTTTGTAACCAAGTGAGTAGCGGAAAAATCACAGTTTGCGTGTTACTGACTGAGTATATGAGCAGTGTTTATTCGTCGTCTGTAGCACGACTCAGTCATATGGTTATTTGTATCTTCTATATAGGCCTCATGTTTCGTCTTAGAACCGCTAGATCGATGTCTTTTGGAACCACTGGTGGGATGTATGTTGAGTTTCGAATAGTATTAGTGAGACCTGTTGCATAGACGCACGCAACAGTTCATTCGAGAATTTTAGCACAGCCATGACCCTCAGCCAGTTTGTCTCTAACCAGAGTTTTAAATACCGTGAGACTTCCACAATGTTTTGATAAAGAGAAAGAGAAACAGATTCTATAAAGATATTAAGTAACGTGACAGTGTCCAGGTCTAACAACACTCGAATTAACTCTTTCCATAGAAGACTTCCAGAAACAATGTGTAATAACCAACGCGAAAAACCAGAACACAGATTGGCGACTCGAGAATCCTTTATTCATACGCCAACATGGAATCAACCATAAGGTTGTTATACACAAATTTTAAGAATAAATGTCATAACAGTAAATCACAATAATACTTCTGATAGTATTTCTCCGTCTTCCACTGAACAGCGAACGATGAGACGATGACTGTCGTATTGATGCCTCCGCGAAAATTGGGGAAGTTGATTTTGAGCAAACAACCATGAATTGATCGTTCAATCTTCAACTCCATTGACACCCCGGCAAAATACGGATCCATCCCTTTTTCCATCACGACCAACACACGTTGACTTTGATGCCATTGCGAGAACCTGGGTCACACGGACAGAGCTGAAATGGAAAACAAACAGAAAGGCCAACACACCACAAGCATACCCACAGCACAATCTCACACATCGCTGACGACCTGCGCCTCCAGACAGAGACCTCCTCTTGACATCTTGCAACACAATCGCCACTTGCTAGAATGACTCTTGCAGAATGCAATGTGACCATGGCACCACCTCACGATACTCTTCGCATATCCTCTTATCTATTCACTACCAATTACCACCGCTATCACTTGTCACTCATTCTGCCTCAGTTCTAGTAACGATGACATATACAAGCCTCAGTCTTTTACACTCTTTCTCCCCGGCGTGTGGGACCACAGCCTAAATCGAAACATTCGTTCTCAGTCATTGATTCCACAGCTAATCCTTATCTCCGTGTGCATGTCATTCTCAGCACCAGCGTGCTCCGCGTATATGACCCATGTGCTATTGTCAATGTAGTTGAAGCTTGAACGATCAATTCATGGTTGTGTGCTCAAAACCAACTTCCCCAATTTTCGCGGGAGTCATCGATAGTGCAGTCATCGTCTCATCGTTCGCTGTTCAGTGGAAGACGGAGAAATACTATCAGAAGTATTATTGTGATTTACTGTTATGACATTTATTCTTAAAATTTGTGTATAACAACCTTATGGTTGATTCCATGTTGGCGTATGAATAAAGGATTCTCGAGTCGCCAATCTGTGTTCTGGTTTTTCGCGTTGGTTATTACACATTGTTTCTGGAAGTCTTCGAGAAGCAGCGTGACGTCCAGCGTAGTAAGTGCTGGAAATTGACAGGTTCTGAGAGTTGGCCGACAGCTGTCCCACAGTGAATCAATTTATTCACAGATGTGGAAGACTCGAAATATCTTCAGAAAATTTTAACAAAATTATGCATAAGAACAAAACACGAAAACTACAAGTAAACACAATGGATCCCAAAATACCAACTGGTATGACACACCACACATGTATACAAACAGTACACATAACCTCGCAGATCATGTCTTGACGGAATTTCTTTGAAGAATTGTAGGACTTACACCAGTACGCCTGCAACTCTTCTCAGGTTGATGCCCTTAGTTAGAAAGTCGTCATTAGGTACATCATCCGACACTTGACTCCCAACACCTTCCAGGAGACACAGTTTCCCATAACCTCACAACAATTTGTGTTCACCTCGACCGTCCTCATCAACTCATCACCAATGCAGACTAGCCTTTCTACCACTCCCAAAGGCCATCTACCTCTAGCACATTTATCTGTTACTAAGACTATATCACCAACCTTTAATTTTCTGCACAAACTTTTCCATTTGTCTCTGGTTTGCAGTGTTAGAACATACTCCTTTAGCCATCTTTTCCAAAATATATATTTCATGTGCCTGTCTTGTTTCCATCTTTTAATCGTGGGTATTTGTTCCCCACTTGAGTCGTCTATGCCAGGGTTGCCTCTAAATAACAATAATTTATTTGGGGTTAACATATCGAAAACCTTGGCGTCGTCCCTCACAGGTAATAGCGGCCGGTCATTTAGTATTCGTTCACATAAAAATGTCTCCGACGTTTCGTCATTCAAACTCTGGTTTTAAATTATGGAGCTTGAAATATGCTTGATAATTCCTATAAGTATTTCTCATAGCCCACCTGTAGGGGACTATTACTAGAGTTCACTGATATTACAAATATGAGAATAATAATCCAAGTCAATGGAATCTTAAATAACAATATATTACCAAAAATGCAGTGACGAGTTATAGCAACAAAAAGGATTACTTGGATATAAAGTCTAAGTCCTCGGCTACAAATTAATTATATAACCCACAGGCACGTTAATTGTTTGGACTGCGTCTGCTGTAGCTGCTGTGTTCCGGTTGTAGAAATGTCTTCGGTTGAGATTAGTAGACTCCTACATTAAATCCGAAGTATACAACACGGGGTGAGCTGAGCAAGAAAGCAGAAATAACCAGGGAGAAGGCGAAGTCTCCAACAGCAAAGTGTATTTTCAATTGTACATGGAAGTTATGTATATTTCAACAAGAAGCGTTTTAAACGAAAATCATGTACAATATCTTTAATTTCTACAAATAACCAAAAGGTGTACAATAACATTGTTACGTAATCCACACACCTCTATGGCTGGCATGTGGTGGGCTGAAGTGCCACTCGATGTTTTTTCTCAGTAACTCTTCATGAACTCTCGTTTGAGGACCTTCGAAATACTCTATATGCTCGGCGTGACAGCCAACAAAGTTAGTCCCTCTGTCAATCACGTCTCATAAACCGTTAATGCCCAGCTCTCGCTACGCTCGGGCCCACGCTGTTCCTTTGAGTTTTCAGAAACGCTTAGTAATAACGGACGAAAAAACCAAAACACCGATCTGCCGTTTGATATTTCTGTATTGTTACACCAACACATAAAAGGAATAAGCGAACTAAGGCCTGTAAACAAATATTACAATAATAAACCGTTATATTACTTCTGACGATGTTTCACTCTTCTTTCTGAACAGCGACCGATGAGACGATGACTGTCGTATTGATGCCTCCGCGAAAATTGGGGAAGTTGATTTTGAGCAAACAACCATGAATTGATCGTTCAATCTTCAACTCCATTGACACCCTCTGTCACTGAACATCATCTTCGGTGTGCCTCGACGATTTATAAATCTAAGAAATGCTAGAACGAATGAAGCAGTGGTTAACGCATGAACCATCTCAATATGGACAGCTCTCATTTTCAAACAGGTGAATAGACAGCCATATCGTTTACACGGGGTTATGCCTCTCTTCACTGCAAAAGGTCCGAACAAATCCACTCCGACATACTCGAATGGATAATTCCCTTCAGAAACTTGCCACGCTGGGAGTGGTGCCATCATCTGCTGTGCTGAGCAAGCATTCCGTAATTTACATTCCATGCACTTAACAATTATTTTACGGACAGCAGTACCTCCCTTCACTATCCAAAACTTATATCGAATGCTTGATAGTGCTTGTGGAGAACCCAAATGACCTTCAAGAACATAGTAGTGTCTTATAATTAGATCAGTGACTGCATGGTGGCAGGGTGATAAGGCCAGATGGCGGGTCTCATATGACGATTCTAACATTTGTAGACGTCCGCCAACTCTGGCGATCCCTTCGGAAACTATCGGAGATAATGTATCTAACCACACCTTGAAATCTCCGAAATCAGGACTATCTTCCTTGGCTATCCCACCCCACGCTTCCCACTGAGCAGCCCTCAAAATCTTCAAGTCTGCATTCCTAATATCTTCGACTCTCAAAGATCCACATTCATGTTATTGTATCCTGCAAGATACTTGACCTCTTAATACGTAACATATCGTGCCAACCACGCAACAGCTTTCAGTAATTTTTACCAAGAAGAAGAATATTATTTAAAAAGTGGATGTAAACCCGAACGTCTTTCTTGAGTAGGTGTTAAACTGACACTTGTCTTAAACTCCAAGATACACTCACTTAAGGTGGTTCATCTTCTCTACTAGGCCACATACTATCAGCTCGTAGCAAGAACTCTGGTCCTTTCCACCACTTATTCTTGACCACATTCATTTTAATGACTCCTCGTGATGCTAGATCAGCTGGATTTTTTCCAGACTGTACGTACCTCCACTGCTCGACGGTTGTTAGTTCACGACTTTGAGATACTCTGTTAGCTACAAAACATGCATATCTTGCTGACTCGTTGCTTGTATAATATATCGCAAACGTCGAATCAGTCCAATACGTTACAGGATACATGGGGTAATCTGATTACTTACACACCATTGTGAATAAGTGCGCCGCAAGCAAGGCTGCAGTAAGTTCTAATCTCGGAATCGAAACGTCTTTAGGGGTGCAACTCCAGATTTACCCATCACTAGGCGAACATCTGTATTATATATATATATATATTGATCGTCCAAAGATATACACGGTACGTTCGAATCAGGTAGCGCTTTTGCAAGCGTTTTCGTTTATATTCATTTATTGGTTACTAATAATTGATCTTTAATAACGATGGTTCAAAATTCTAAAAAGCGTGTTCGTGTGAACACCACTAATTTAGAAAATAGCACCAGCTCGTCTAATAACACATTACCACCCCATATTATTAGTAGTTCACCCACCATAAAAGCCTCGAATATAACTCTGACCCCTGTAATACAGGTGGAAGATGTTCTGTTTGAAAAAGTAGAGCTCTCTAACCTAACATGCGTAATTAAAGAGATGCAGCTACAGGTAGATGAATTAAAAACGAAATTAAGTTCACTTGAAGGCGCTGGCGAACATGCTGTAAATGAGTATTCACGATCTGAAATGAAGAAGCAACTGGTTTTCAAACAGTTTTCAACATTTTACTCAACTTACGAATACAGTCCGCCATGCAGACACAAATGGAGCAAATGGAGAATTCTGGAATCGACCTCGGCACCATTTGATGCAGTAAAACAACTTAACATGACTTTATCTAGTTTTCGCCTCCACGAACAAATTTCTTTCCTGTTATGAAACTACGATAAGACTGCTGAAAAATGGAATAAATATATCACTGATATCAACATAATACATCAATAATCTTTAAGCCAAGGGTGCTGATCACAACAAAGTTATATAAGAGAATTGACTTCAAGCTTTATTTTTCCCAGATATCTGTATTACATTCACCTGATGTCTGGGTTTTTTGTTAATGCGAAGGCAATATTTCTATGTCTCTTTATGTTTTACAAAAACAGACTTTATAGCAGACTGTTCCGACTGACTTTGATGCCAGAAAGAACAACCAAACTGTAAGTCCATTATACATCAAATTATGTGTAATTTATATAACTTATCCATGCCTGTACAATAGGTATGTTCCTGCATAAACAGGGAGAAATATATTATTATTAAAACAATATTTATGCATGCCTATACAATTGGTGTATCATTCATAGCTAGGAAAAAATGTACCTTCTTATATTATCTTTACTAAATATGCTTATTAATATTATGTGTAACTTATCGAATTGATGATGCCTGTAAACTGGCGTCCCTCATGTAAAAAATGAGAATATATATTATTATTATAGAATGTATACCCGAAATTATGTCACATATGAAAAAAGAACTGCAGGATCCTACAATCCTAAAGCTTTTTAATATGACTTCTAGAATGACTCATACTGACTCAAAAAGTGCGAAGGAGTTGGAAAACGCCATCGACTTTCCATCCAGCGAAGTTGTTAAAAGGCTGGCTCCAAAACAAAACGCAATAGCATATAGTGTAGCGGATAGCGAGCCCATAAAGTCAGTCCAGCACTCATTGCTGAAGGCTGCAAATCTCTTGAATGCACCTTGTCAGCGCATTCGCCTAAGTAAAAAAGACCTAAAGCATCCTTGCCCTACGGTCTTTAGGTTCGACAGCTACATAATAGCTAAACGATTTAAGATGGCCGAAGATCTTCTGACTACTGCCACTAAATTCAAGACTATTAAAGTAGTCTCGGATAAAACACCAAACCAAAGGCAAGCAACCAAGAACTCCGTCGATACAAAGTTGACAACACTGAGAAATACATCTGGTATCAGTGCTAAAGTGTCGACGGACACTGAAGCACAGCAAGTCACGTGTATAGTGTTAGGAGAAAAATGGCAAGTAAAAGTGACCCAAAGCTCAGTAAGAGCAGTGCCACTGGGTGCAATCTTAGAGTACACGAGAGCACATCTCGAAAACCTGCTGACCTACATGAGGTTGACATAGATGCACAAACTATGGCTGACCAGAAACTACTGGCAGACCACACTCAATCTGGATCCAAGCCAGAGAGTCCCTCAGTAGAAACCGCAAAAACGACCACAAAGCCCAGAGTCACACCCCAGACTTCGACATACCTCCCTCGTAATAAGTCTAATAAGCGGCATGTCAGTCTAAAAATGACAAAGCATGGGTATCGAAGCACATTCCCAAAGACGTCACGCAGCATGTGAGAAGGAATACCCCTTCCCGAACTAGAAGTAACATGCATAACATCGCACATAACTTGGGAATGCAACGTAGAATGGATCCTCAGGATATATGGAGCACTAAACGGGACTCATATAGGCACCATATTAACGAAAATTCTCGTCCAGACTCTCGCACGATCGATGTTAAACCTCATCAACACAATGGGAACAGGTCGACACTTGATCCCCTCAATAACTTCACTCACACACGTGACGTGAGCCAATATGCATACGGCTATGAAAGCCCCATGAGGTACAACTACCAGGGTAATCTTATCACAGGGTACCTAGGTCCAGCAAAATACAAAGCAAATTGCAGGGCAGACCATATGTCATCAGTAGATGAACGCAGATGCCGAACCATGGATGCTAATAGTCAAAATATGCAACAGGATTATTTTCGGCTGCAGCATACAATAGCCCCACTCGCTGCACAGTTCATCCAGGAAATAGTACACACACTGACTCTGTCTCACCTCAGAGCCCCTCCAAACATAACGTAGGGATAGTAACAAGTAACCATGTTAACCTCTCCTCCAATAACTCTGGTTTACTAACAATTATGCTCCTGAATGCTAGATCTCTCCTTAACAAAATAACAACGCTTCGCTGCCTGGCATACATAGAACGGCCAACACTAATAATAGTGACTGAAACCTGGCTTACTACTGATATACCTGACACAAAGCTAGTAATAGGCAACTACGACATCTATAGGAACGATAGAGTTGACAAAAAAGGAGGCGGTTGCTTAATATATGCCTCTGAATCCACTAACTCCAATACTTTCAATAACCCAACTACTGACAAACTCCCAGAGTCTAAGTGGATAAGCATCCACACAAACGAAAATAAAATTCTCGTGGGATGTATATACAGACCCCACAATAGCTCTGAAATGACTGATATAACTACTGGACAAATACTAGAGCATATAGCCACGCTGGACTTCGACTACAAAGTAGTATGTGGAGATTTCAACTTACCTGAAGTAAACTGGGATACCTGTACAGGACCTAGAATCCATGAAGAGCTACTACAAGTTATAGACATAAGAGGATGGAAGCAGTGCGTACGCCTCCCTACAAGGAACCAAAATACTCTTGACTTAATCCTTTGTCATAACATAGAGCCCATCTCGATAGAGGTGAGAAATAAACTCGATAACGGTGATCACAACATATTGTACTGCACGCTACCCCTCCGACTAACAACTAAATACACACCTAAAAATTCCCCGGTGCGCTATCAATATAGGGACTATAAGAATGCTGATTGGGAATTCCTATCAGATCTGTTGAGAAGTTCTGACTGGGAAGAATACTTCATCAACAATAACTTAGAAATATCCCTTGGCGAGTCATAAAGAGCATCTCAAACAAACTTCAGACCTTCATTAACAGCTGTCTCCGCTCAATACTGAAGATCAGATGGCCAGAAAAGATCAGCAACAGGGATCTCTGGGAGCGAACCAATCAGGAACCGATTGTGAAACAAATAGTTGGTAAGAAATGGAGATGGATTGGCCATACGCTGAGGAAACCATCAAGTGACATCACTAGACAAGCCATTGCTCCAGTGGAACCCAAAAGAGAAGCGGTCGGCGAGTTGGTCGTCAGTGCAAGGGTGACTTGGAGGAGGTCAGGCGAGGAGGAGATGAGAGTATGTGGACATACCTGGAGCAGGGTGAAAAGGTGTCAGAAAACAGAAGGCAATGGAGGTGCGCAGCTGAAGCCCTATGTTCCTCTAGGAACTAAAGGATACAATAATAATAATCCCTTGAGATTTTCTAAAAAACAGTTGGCTCAGCAAGAGACACAATCACACCCCTAAAATCTGCTCTAAAAACACCAACTCCATTTATTGACCGCAAAACGCGACAAAAACTAAAGAAATTGGAAAGGAAATACCATGTATTTAAGGAATTTAATGCGTTAAACCAAATACATGAAACTCTTAAACTGCTTGAAGAGAAACACAAAATGATATCACAGCATGAGGAAAATAAAGCGCTTATGGATACCACCAAAACTCAGGAACTTTGTGGGATATTGCAGAAACGTCTAAAAAGCAGTAAAGAAAATAATGTAAGTATCTTGGAACATAGGGGTATAATATACAATGATCCCCAGGTTATAAGTGAACTCCTCAGTGAGTGGTTTTGCGATGACATCAGAGTGCATCCGACCCCAAATTTCCAAATGAACTGCAAAAGCAACCACAAATTAGGAGAAATAGACTTTAATATACAAAATATAGACTCAGCGATTAAGGCATTGAAGTCAAATGGTGGTACTGGAACAGACGACATACCATCTGTCATATACAGAAATGGTAGCACGGAAATGGTAGTCTTGTTACTTAGAATATTTACTCTGTCACTGGAAACTGGAACTTATCCTGAAGTGTGGAAAACCACATACATATTACCTAAACACAAAGCAGGGGCCAAAACCATTGCATGCAACTGTAGACCTACTAATATAACACCGGTAATATCACGAATAATGGAGAAAGTGGCCAAAGGCCAAGTGTCAAACAACTTACTAGAACATGAACTTATCAATCCATCACAACACGGATTCCTCAAAAAGAGATCATGTGTGACTTGTCACATAGACGTTTTCAATGAGGTTACACGAGGCAGGGACAACAGAGAACTAGTAATTGTGCTATATTTCGATATAACAAAAGCCTTCGATAGAGTCCCCCATAATTTGCTAGTCAGCAGGTTATGCTCACTAGGGATATGTGACCCCCTCCTGAGCTGGATAAGATCATTTCTCTGAGACAGGAATCAGATAACGAAAGTTGGCTCGATAATCTCAAGGCCTAAACCAGTAAGTATTGGTATAATCCAGGGAAGTGTATTAGGCCCACTCCTATTCATAATATATATAAACAGTATCTGTGAATGCTTTAGTGTTGGTAAACCAATACTATATGCAGATGACTTAAAAGTGACCTATAAATGCAAGAACACAGATCTCGGAATAACAGTAAACGCCATACAGCAAGAATTAGAAAAAATAGATAGATGGTGTGACACCTGACAACTCCAGTCTAATGTCGACAAATGTGGCTGCCTCTGCATAGGTTGCAACAATTTAGAACTTGACCTGACAATTCAAGGCCATGCACTCTTACGACTGGAATCTGTATTGGACCTAGGACTGAAATACTCACATGACTTATCATTTTCTGAACATATCTCCAAACAAGTGTCAAAGTCACGCAGACTTATCGGCTTTCTACTCAGGAACTTCTACAGAAATGAGTCCAGAATTCCGTTGTACAAGGTTTGTGCGCGTCCTTTATTTGATTACTGTTCATTCATGCATAGAAGTATACGCATAGAGGACAAATTGAAAGTCGGTGGAGTGCAGAGGTACTTCACGTCAAAATTACTCGGAACCGAAAACGGTGCGAACTACTCCACTAGATGTGACACCCTAGGATTAGAAACACTATGGCTAAGACGCCTGAGACTAAACTTAACACTTTACTATAACCTTCTAAACCACTTAATGTTAACCTCTACTAATGGCACTCGACATTCAGATGACAATGGCTACAAACTAAGACACACTAAGGGTGTGGTGAGAGCAGGCCGTGAGAAAATATGAGCAAGGCTGATTCAACAACCAATCACAGCAAAGTTAACGTGGCAAAATATGATTCGCAGATAGAGAACTCTATTTGTCGAGGAAGCCCGAAACAACCAATCAGAAGCCTGCGTTTGTCTGCTAAACTTCTGATAAACAACCAGTCAGATAACTGCGCTTGTCTACTTGCATAAGCTATAATAATTTATGTGAAATATGTATAAATACGTGTTGATTTTCATAATAAAACGATCTGTTGCCTGGCCCTTGTCTTCTGTTGTTACAAGGGTACAGTAGCTATCGAAAAATGTAAAACGGCCACCAGGAAAATGTTTTACTTGATTAGGTATGCACAGATATGGAATAAACTACCAATGGAAATGCGTCAAGCAGGTACATTGGCCCCCTTCAAAAAAGTGCTTAACTACAAACTACAAGATTTTGCAAACGAAAGTAGTCCTAGATCCTATATGAGAGCCTCCGAAATTATAGGTCCATTTAATGTGTAGGCTTAAATATTATACCTATTGTTTCTCGCCCTTATTTATAATTTCAGATAAAACATTGACGATTAAGATACTTACCCTCAAACAGACAAGAAGTTTCGTTTGTAAAACTTCTACTAAACACAATAAGTGAAATAAAATGGACATAAACCCACAACATGAAAAAGGTATACGTCAACAACATCTCATAAACAGTTAATGCTCAGCATTTGCTGCAATCGGGCTCACGCTGTTCCTTGAAGTTTCTCAGAAACGCTTAGTAATAACGGACGCAAAAACCAAAACACCGATTGGCGACTCGAGAATTCTTTATTGTAACACCAACATACAAAAATAATGTTTTTACTAGGGTCTGTGAACAAATATTACAATAATAAATCACAAGATTACTTCTGATGGTTTACTGCTGACTTCTTTCTGAACAGCGACCGATGAGACGATGACTGTCGTATTGATGCCTCCGCGAAAATTGGGGAAGTTGGTTTTGAGCAAACAACCATGAATTGATCGTTCAATCTTCAACTACATTGACGCTTCCCGGCAAAATACGGATCCATCCCTTTTTCCATCACGACCAACACACGTTGACTTGGATGCCATTGCGAGAACCTGGGTCACACGGACAGAGCTGAAATGGAAAACAAACAGAAAGGCCAACACACCACAAGCATACCCACAGCACAATCTCACACATCGCTGACGACCTGCGCCTCCAGACAGAGACCTCCTCTTGACATCTTGCAACACAATCGCCACTTGCTAGAATGACTCTTGCAGAATGCAATGTGACCATAGCACCAACTCATGATACTCTACGCACATCCTCTTATCTACTCACTACCAATTACCACTGCAATCGCTTGTCACTCATTCTGCCTCAGTTCTAGTAGCGGTGACGCATGCGAGCCTCAGTCGTTTACACTCTTACTCCCCGGCGTGTGGGACCGCAGCTAACAATTATCTCCGTATGCATTACATTCTCAGCAATAGCCTCCCCGGCGTATACGACCCATCCGCTGTCTCCAACTTCAATCAATTCATTCACGGATGTAGAAGACTAGAAACAACTTGAGAAGTAATCACGACGAAAATTATAACTACGATAACTACTACTGAAAAAATGGAATAAATATATCACTGATCTCAACATAATACATCAATAAACTCTAAGCCAA
Organism: Trichobilharzia regenti; assembly: GCA_944472135.2. Lineage (NCBI taxonomy): Eukaryota > Metazoa > Platyhelminthes > Trematoda > Strigeidida > Schistosomatidae > Trichobilharzia > Trichobilharzia regenti. The sequence continues at coordinate 159,951,595 of OX235270.1, forward strand.
AGGTGCTGTTCACAACAAAGTTATGTAAGAGGATTGACTTCAAGCTTTTTTCCCAGATATTTGTATTACATTCATCTGATGTCTGGGTTTTTTTAACGCGAAGACAATATCTCTATATCTCTTTATGTGCTACACAAACAGACTTTATAGCAGACTGTTCCGTCTGACTCTAATGTCAGAAAGAACAACCAAACTGTAAATTCATCATACATCAATTTGTGTAATTTATATAATAACTTATCCATGCCTGTACAATTGGTATGTTCCTGCATAAACAGGAAGAAATATATTATTATATCAGTTGATGAAGTTAGCGGTGGATGAGAAGCTGTTGTTGCTCGTCTTTCAGATATTTGTCTACATGAAAGACCACCACCACTGCTGTCATCTACTATCAGCTCAGGTTTAGCACTAGCATCTGATGATAGGTGGGCTACATGCTGATCAATCACACTGACGGTCTCACAAATATGCATTCCTTCTGCAACTGCATCTGCATTTCTTTCTACTTCACGTTGTAGTTGTACAGAACCTTTAATTAACTTAGCAGTAGTAGGCATTCCCCTCATCTCATCATGAACAACCAAAGACAAATGTGAAGTATCATGATCATTATCACGAATATTCAATTTACCATCATCTATCTGGTCGACTTCATCAATTTCAAACTCTTTAATAACAGAAGTAGACAATTTTGGTTCCTCCTCGCAAATCCTAAAAGATTTTATAACTTCACTCTGACTAGTAATACCTTGTAAACTTGTAGGGTCAGAACTGCACTCTGAAGCAGAAACTCTATTCTCTGACACTCTATTCAACAATGGTTTACCAGTTGCAACTACAGACTTCTTCACCGCACCGTTATCGTCACACAATTCGGAGTCAGGCCTGGAATTTACATTTAGCTTATCACTGAACTTGCTCACTGATTCACAGTTCACTTCTGTATGCACCTCTTGCAAACGTGTAAAACACAACCGAGGTTGTCTTGCATCTTGTAACTTATCTGTTGAGGATGTACTACGAATCCTGTTACACTCACTAGGTCTATATGCATTACTAGGTAATAATAATAATTTATTTCTGGAACTGAAACCATCCGTTTTTACAGGCATGAACATACGTAAACTTATCAAAACTTATAGGATATATAATATGATTTGTTTATCTTTAAAGAAGTTGAAAACTGTTAAATGTGAGAGAAACATTTAAAATGAAGTGTACAAATAAGGAAATAGATATAGCGTCAAATTTAAACGGTGAATGAAAAAAATACGTGTCTGTTTCACGCGGGAATTATAAATGATTGCAGAAGTTGAGGAAGGTATCATGGAGACTACTTGAGTTGATGGGCGTCTTTTTCATTGAGAATGACAGCACCAACGATGACTGATTGATACCACCCTTAACAATCTAAAAACCATAAATAAACTAGCGGCATGGATGCATAAAGACTTAGTACGGAACATACAGGAATAGCTTACCCTTAGAAATAGGACGTGTCACTTTATTGTAACCTTCAAACGCTTGCTATATAAACTGTTTTATCCCAAATTCTATCCCTACCAGAACTCATTACTTACTTCTAAAATGCATCAGTCATTAGAACACTAAAACGCTCAGACTCATTAATACACATCATGACACTAAATAGACTCTAAGACTTCACATAAATTCGTAAAAAGAACTATAACTGAAAATAATTTCTTAATAGTTTATTATATAATTGACATAAACAATTATATATATACATTAATGTCCTTTTAATGTTCACATACTTTCTCTTTTTGGTACTCTGATACTCCTATTCATCTTCTGGTCGAGGTCGAACAACCCTGCATCTAAACTGAAATGAGGATTAATTCCAAACCATCTACCTCATAACCACCCAAATTCCATGAACGATCCAATTCTACCATTTGAAGACGCTGGCGAACATGCTGTAAATGAGTATTCATGATCTGAAATGAAGAAGCAACTGGTTTTCAAACAGTTTTCAACATTTTTCTGAACTTACGAATGCAGTCCGCCATGCAGACACAAATGGAGCAAATGGAGAATTCTGTAATCGACCTCAGCACCATTTGATGCAGTAAAACAACTTCACATGACCTCATCTAGTTTTCGCATCCCCGATCAAATTTCTTTCCTGTTATGAAACTACGATAAGACTACTGCAAAAATGGAATAAATATATCACTGATCTCAACATAATACATCAATAAACTCTAAGCCAAAGGTGCTGTTCACAACAAAGTTATGTAAGAGGATTGACTTCAAGCTTTTTTCCCCAGATATTTGTATTACATTCATCTGATGTCTGGGTTTTTTTAACGCGAAGACAATATCTCTATATCTCTTTATGTGCTACACAAACAGACTTTATAGCAGACTGTTCCGTCTGACTCTAATGTCAGAAAGAACAACCAAACTGTAAATTCATCATACATCAATTTGTGTAATTTATATAATAACTTATCCATGCCTGTACAATTGGTATGTTCCTGCATAAACAGGAAGAAATATATTATTATATCAGTTGATGAAGTTAGCGGTGGATGAGAAGCTGTTGTTGCTCGTCTTTCAGATATTTGTCTACATGAAAGACCACCACCACTGCTGTCATCTACTATCAGCTCAGGTTTAGCACTAGCATCTGATGATAGGTGGGCTACATGCTGATCAATCACACTGACGGTCTCACAAATATGCATTCCTTCTGCAACTGCATCTGCATTTCTTTCTACTTCACGTTGTAGTTGTACAGAACCTTTAATTAACTTAGCAGTAGTAGGCATTCCCCTCATCTCATCATGAACAACCAAAGACAAATGTGAAGTATCATGATCATTATCACGAATATTCAATTTACCATCATCTATCTGGTCGACTTCATCAATTTCAAACTCTTTAATAACAGAAGTAGACAATTTTGGTTCCTCCTCGCAAATCCTAAAAGATTTTATAACTTCACTCTGACTAGTAATACCTTGTAAACTTGTAGGGTCAGAACTGCACTCTGAAGCAGAAACTCTATTCTCTGACACTCTATTCAACAATGGTTTACCAGTTGCAACTACAGACTTCTTCACCGCACCGTTATCGTCACACAATTCGGAGTCAGGCCTGGAATTTACATTTAGCTTATCACTGAACTTGCTCACTGATTCACAGTTCACTTCTGTATGCACCTCTTGCACACGTGTAAAACACAACCGAGGTTGTCTTGCATCTTGTAACTTATCTGTTGAGGATGTACTGCGAAACCTGTTACACTCACTAGGTCTATATGCATTACTAGACATCATGGAACCTTCTCGATATCCACCTCTCTGAGGCCTGTTCGTCATCAATGATTGCATTTTATCTCAGACTTCTCTATTCTAGGGGTGAGATGTAATAGACTGGCAAACTTGCTCATAGATTGATTGACACTAGTCTTTACCAGTTTCAGGATATCATCAAACTTTGGCTCGATACCCTCATCCTCCATACGGGAGCTTATCTTCACCCACTTCCTTTGCAGTCGAGTAGGTAGGCGTCTTGCTATTACTTCTAGTATAAAACTCGAGTTGAGGTCACTCATGAAATTCATCGAAATCAATGCATTCTTGTAAATCAGCAAATTATCCAAAAACTCAGTGAGTGCCTGGAAGTCATCCTGTAATTCATCACCACTACCCTTAACCGCCTCGAATAATTTCCCTGCAATCATCGAAGGTCTTCCAAACCTGTGACGTAATATGCTCATAGCCTCGTAGTAGCCCTCTTTTGGCTTCATAAACTTACAACACTGTATAGCTCTTGAAGCAACTCCGATGCAATACCTAATCAAATACGTTAACTTCAATTCATCATTTAATAAAATACCACTCAACATGATCTCAAACTCCTTTACAAATTGTAAATAATCAGCCGGGTTTCCATCGAAACACCGTGGTTCAAACTTAGGGAGTTTGATGTTCCTATCATCCCTGAACGGCGAAACAGTAACATCAACCATGTCATGCTTAACATCAGACACATCGTTACAAGTAACAGACAAGTCACCATGACTTACTTTCCTGTTTGTATCCATGACACTCTGTCCCTTCTTTGACCCAGGCATTGTTGAACTTGACCCAATTCCAAAAAGGTTCCAGATATTGCTTGTTCAAAGAGGACTTGACAGGCACCAGGAAAGATGAACGGTGACTATCCAAAGTGACACCAACGGTCCAAAACCGTCGAAAACTGACTTCACCGTCAGAATTTGACAGTCACGTCTCGTAAACCGTTAATGCCCAGCTCTTACTGCACTCGGGCTCACGCTGTTCCTTGAAGTTTCTCAGAAACGCTTAGTAATAACGGACGCAAAATCCAGCGCACCGATTGTCCGCTTGAGAATTCTTTGTTGTAACACCAACATATAAAAATAATGTTTTTACTAGGGTCTGTGAACAAATATTACAATAATAAATCACAAGATTACTTCTGATGGTTTACTGCTGACTTCTTTCTGAACAGCGACCGATGAGACGATGACTGTCGTATTGATGCCTCCGCGAAAATTGGGGAAGTTGGTTTTGAGCAAACAACCATGAATTGATCGTTCAATCTTCAACTACATTGACACAGTGTCTCTCCTTGTTTTTAAGTTAGTTCCTCAAAGAAACAGTTAATAATAATAATAGTATATTCTCATTTTGTACGTGAGGGACTCCAGTTTACAGGCATCATCTATCTGATAAATTACATATACGATTATCAGTCATACTTATTAATAATGTTTCAATAAAATACACATTTTTTCCTGCCTGTGTAGCACACATCAAATGTATATTCATGGATAAGCATTATTCAAATTTCACAAATTTGGTTTATTGTTAATTTACATGGTTGCTGACGTTTTTGACTTTGGTTTGTGGGAACAATATAATAACCAGTAATTCAATGGACCACACTATGAAATATAGGAGTATTGACTTTGCATTAACAAAAAAACTCAAGTAAGTTTTGGATGGATAAAAAATACTTGGGAAAAAAGAAAGCTTGAAGTTATTCCACAATATAATCAGTCATTCAATGGAGCACATCATGAAATAATAATAATAATTTTTATTTCTCTAATAATAATAATAATTTTTATTTCTGTAATAGAAACCAGCCATTTTTACAGGCATGAACAGATGTACATTTATGAAAACTTATAGAATATATAATATGATTTGTTAATTTAGAAATACGTTGAATACTGGTAAATGTGAGAGAAACATTTAAAATGAAGTGTACAAATAAAGAAATAGATATAGCGTCAAATCTAAACTGTGATTGAAAAAAATACATGTCAATTTCACGCGGGAATCGTAAATGATTGCTTTAGTTGAGGAAGGTAAGTGGCATTTCTGTACAGGTGCCGACGTATTACATAAGAGATACAGAATAAACAATAATTTTCAGTAAATCATTCAGAAAGAGTTTTAAAGTCTATTAAACTTTAAATTCACCTGTAAGTACATCATATTTGTGACATTTCCAGTTGTTTATGAGACCCACTTTGAACTTGTCAACAGATTTTATGATACCGATGATCCCGTTATTCACCAGATGAGCTAGCAATATGACGGATAAGTAGAGAATTGCAGCGCTGTACCTTCGTTGAAAGCAGTATGTTTGAAAAGAGAAGAAGACACAAGAAAACCAGCAGACAGGTGCAGAAGTATTTAAAAGGTGTTAATAATTCAAAATATATAACAGGCATGGGGTTCATCGTTTTTTATTGTTTTTTTTTTCAGGAAATATTATTTTCCTGATATTGAATATTGACTTTGCATTAACAAAAAACCCAAGTATGTTTTGGATGGATTACAAATACTTTGGAAAAAATAAAGCTTGAAGTAATTCTGAATCTCATTTTTGATTTATATCCAAATTGGGTAATAAGGAAGCTATTTTACAGATACGATCAGTTATGTTATAAGCTACAATCGTGACGTTGTATTACAAATTGATACTTTTCCATTGGTATAAGAGTATATTCCACAAATGTAATCCGGGTTGCGTCGTGGGGAAAGTTAATTCGTTATTAACTAGGCAAATGAAAGATACGGGACCAATAATGTTTGCAGATCATTTGTCATTGTAAATGGTCAAACATCCGCATTATTCATTCTCATTCAAAAAGTCCAATGGAAGCTAAAATGGTGAGAGAAAAAGGAAGACAAACAACAGCGAAGCAAAAGAAAGCAAGAGGAGTCCTTAAGGAGTGATTAATAAATATATACATATATATTCTGTCTAGTAACTATGCTTATTTTTTGTTCATTAACTAACTAGTCCCGTTATGCTAACTTTTATATTATGTGTGAACTAATATTACTGTCCTGTGTAGAAATGTTAATCATCTAGTTCCAATAATATTAAAATTTATAATTGTAGTTTGCTGTAACTACACGTTTAAACAACTTAAAATATCTATGTAGGGTGAAAAAGAGGGTGTAAGAGTTAGACGTATAAGTGCATTGTCATCTTTGAGCAGTCTGGTGACTGAGGAGATGAACACTGGAAGTGTGTTTGCATCGTGCACATTAGCTGGTAGTCTATTCCACATGACTGAAAACTTATTTAAGAAGAAGGTGTACCACGCGTAAGTCTGACAGTGCTCTATAGCAGCTAGGTTGTGATGGTTTCTAAGATTGTAACTGATGACAGTGGTAGGTTTAGTTATTGGCTTGGAGGAATGCAAGAGAAGATTAGTTAGCTTATAGTAAAAGATTAGGTTTAGCTTAAGGCGTCTTTTCCAGAGGGGTTCTAATCTTAGTCTTTCGCATCTCTCATGGTATTCCAGACCACTTTCTAAACCAAGAGTTCTTGAGGTAAACTGCCGTTGCACTCCCTCTAATTTAAGCTTGTCATTTTGTCTGAGTCCGCTAAGAATAAACGGGCAGTATTCTAAGATAGGTCGGACACATACTTTGTATAATAAAACCCTAGTTTCACAACAAAAGAAATTTCGTGTTATGCAACCTATCAGCCTTCGTGCTTTACGACTGGCATAATCAGTCTGTTCAGAGAACGTTAGGTTACTAGAGTATCTAATACCGAGATCTACGACTGAGTTGAGCTTAGCTAGTTTTCGCCCATTTCTTTCAAGAGTTAGATCAAGGTTACTGTTGCCGATACAAATCCAGCCGCATTTGTCAATGTTAAAGTTTAGACAGGATTCAGCACACCATGTTGAGAGACTACTTAGTTCAAGATGTATTTTATCTACTATATCGCTTAACTCATGAGTGCAGCAGGAGTAGACGACTTTGAGGTCGTCAGCATATAGGAATGGTTTACCTGAGGTGAAGCGCTTGCAAATGCTGTTAATGTAGACTGTGAATAAAAGTGGACCTAGGACACTACCTTGCACAACCCCACTTGAGATCTGCCTAGGATGAGACAATACAGATCCGACTTTGGTTATTTGCACCCTGTTGCTTAGAAACGATTTTAACCAGTTCAGTAATGGGTTGCGAATTCCACATGCGTACAGCTTCTCAAAGAGAATACTGTGAGATACCATGTCAAATGCCCTAGATATATCGAAGTAGAGAACAACGACTAGCTTACGTGCTTCGCGACTACTATTAATAATAATAATAATAGTATATTCTCATTTTGTACATGAGAGACGCCAGTTTACAGGCATCATCAATATGATAAATTACATATACGATTAGCAATCATAATTAATAATAATGTTTTAATAAAGTACACATTTTTTCCTACTTGTGTAGGACACACCAAATATACAGGCATGGATAAGCATAAATTAAATTTCATAAATTCGGTTTATGGTTAAGTTACATGGTTGCTGGCGTTTTTGTTTTAATAATAATTATAATAATGTATATTCTCATATAAACATATAAATTTACATGAAAATGCATGCCATTTTTTTAGGTCTGTGGGAACAATATGATAACCAGTCATTCAATGGAGCACATCATGAAATATAGGAATATTGATATAAGTATAAAACTTGGGCACTGTGGTAGAGTATAATTCCATTATAGATAAGATTTTATTCTGATAAATCGCACAGTGTTTACAGTTATATGAACTGATGACGTTTCGAGCACAAACTATTGCTCATAATCATATCAAGTTACTCACACAACTTTGATCTCTCATTTATATACATATGTGGAATGGATTAGATATTGGATTAAAAATCAATGTGAGATAATGTACATTCAGAAATAATCGTACGAGTGTTGTTGATCAATTGCAATTAGATGGGAAAATTGGACGAGTGTTTTTACAGTCATAATAAGCTGCTTGTTAGAATGTGTTTGAATTGAAATAGAATTTTAAGATTATTTATTATCTTCTTCTGGTTTGACTGATGGCATTAATACGAGTGTTATTGATCTACTATAATCAGATGGAAGATACGACGAGTGTTTTAATAGTCATAATAAGTTTTTTGTTAGGATGTTGTGATGTGTTTGAATCGAAATAGAATTTTAATATTATTTATTACCTTCTTCTGATTTGACCTGCGGTAATAATATCTTCCATATCTCTGGTATTTGCATTGAGTCATTTTTGTTGCATGTGTTGGGTGTGGACTCGATAAATAAGGATTCCGTAATCAACCTCTCTCTCCACTTAGCTATATTACTTTTTAGAATTTTAACCCTATCCCACCCTATTGTGTGGTTGTTTGTTATTGCATGAAGTGCAATAGCTGAGCTTTTTTCTAAATTACTTATCTTTTTAGGGTCAACCATTCTTACCTTAGCTAAATTCTTATGTTCTGTTAATCTGACTATCCCTGACCTACTAGTTTGACCTATGTAGTTGACCTCACAGTTATTGCAGGGTATTTTGTAAATTATATTATTTTGTTTAATTGGATCCACCGGGTCTTTTAGCCTACAGAGCTTGTCTCTGAGTGAGTTTGTAGGTTTGAATGCCACCCTAATTCCTGCTTTATTAAGAATCCTACGTAGGGCCTCAGATGTGCTTTCCTTATATGGTATAACAGTGGATGACTTATATTCTTTCTTATTTGTGTTATCATTAATAGTTTCACCATTATTTTTATTTTGCTTTTGGTTTTTGGTGATCTTCCTAATGAATTTTATAGGATAGTTATTCAACACCAACGCTTCTTCTATCTGTTTTATTTCATCATTTAGGTCTTTTTTTGTGCTACTTAGTGCTATGGCTCGATTTGTTAGACACTTTACTAAGCCTGCCTTAACAGTTAACGGATGAGACGAATTAAAGTCTAAATATCTATTAGAATGCGTTGGTTTTCTATAAACACTAGTGTGTAGTTTGCCTTCTTCTATTCGTTTTATTTTACAATCTAACATAGCTAATTCTCCTAGTTCATTTTCTGATTCAAATGTGAATTTAATTCCTTCTACTTGTGAGTTTATATGTGTCAGGAAGCTAGAGATATGTTCTGTTTTTAACACCGTGAAAGTGTCATCCACATATCTCCACCATATTTTTGGAGTGGGGTTAAACGTATTAAGAGCACTACTTTCCCAGCTGTCCATAAATATGTCTGCTACAATAGGGGATATTGGTGATCCCATTGCTACACCTTCTGTTTGTTTATATATTTTGCCTTGGAACTTAAAGATGGTAGATGTGAGACATAACTGAATCCCTAACATAATTTGTTCAATGGGCAGCTTTGTCCTATGATTCAGTTCAGGATCCGCAGTTAGTTCTTTTTTAACTGCTTCTAAGGCCATAATGACTGGTATATTAGTGTAAAGACTAGTTATATCAAAACTAACCATTTTTTCATCATTCTCTAGTTGAATGTCATTTAGCTTACTTTTCATCTCATATGAATTAGTTAGTCTAGAGTTTGAGCGATTTCTAATGGGACAAAGTATTAGAGCTAAGTGTTTTGATAATTCATAAGTGGGAGTATTTCTAAAATCTACTATTGGTCTTATGGGGTAACCTGGTTTATGTATTTTAATAGTACCATATATTCTACTAGTATTATTAGTTTTAGGCATTAAAGTAAACCATTTAGACTCACCCAGTGACGGCTTCATTCTCCGTATTAATTCCGCTGTAGATTTCTTTACCTTATTCATTATTGTATCTACAGGCTTCTTAATTTCCTCATATGGACCCGTTTCAATATGTTCACTGACTTTCTTGATATAGTCAGATTTATTCAGAACTACGGTGGCGTTTCCTTTGTCCGCTTTTGCGATGACAATATTTTTATCCTGTTTTAGACTAATTAAAGCTTCCCTTTCTGATTTTGTTAAGTTTGATCTTGCCTTCTTTTGATTTTTCAGGGTTAACGCACATTGTGCTCTAACCTCTTCTGCTGTTGTCTTGTCTATTGAACCTAGTGCTGCTTCTATGTTAGGAATAACGTCCTCTGGTTTTAATTTATTAACTGTTACGTTAAAATTTAGTCCTTTCTCAAGTACTTTTATCTCACTAGAGCTTAGTTCTCTTGATGAGAGGTTGATCACCCATTTTTTTCTGTCGATAGAGGATGAAGTGTTGACATCAATTTCATTTGTTGTGTTCTTTTCTTCCATTAGTTTGTTGAATTTTTTGATTTGTGTGGTTTTTGATTTTCTTAAGGCTGATTCTCTAGCTTTTTCGGATGTTTCAACAACGATTACATAATCTTTGTCATTGACCATACATTTGAGTTTCTGTTTGAGTTTTTCGATTTCATTTCGTATATTATTTAGTTTCACAGTAACTCGATGTAGTTCTTCTCTTAGACATAATCTACTGAGATGTTCAGCTGCTGATGATATTTTCCTTGAAGCAATTGGAGTGCGTATGCGTAAATATTTTGGAATTATATGATTTTTTAAACATCTACTATTAAAAATCCTGTGGTTTGTGAATCTTGCTTCTGTTTGACAAAGTCGTGTGAGTTTATTGATAAGCTTCCTTATAGGAAGACCATATGTATTATTGATATAAGTATAAAACTTGGGCACTGTGGTAGAGTATAATTCCATTATCTTATCTATAATGGAATTATACTCTACCACAGTGCCCAAGTTTTATACTTATATCAATAATACATATGGTCTTCCTATAAGGAAGCTTATCAATAAACTCACACGACTTTGTCAAACAGAAGCAAGATTCACAAACCACAGGATTTTTAATAGTAGATGTTTAAAAAATCATATAATTCCAAAATATTTACGCATACGCACTCCAATTGCTTCAAGGAAAATATCATCAGCAGCTGAACATCTCAGTAGATTATGTCTAAGAGAAGAACTACATCGAGTTACTGTGAAACTAAATAATATACGAAATGAAATCGAAAAACTCAAACAGAAACTCAAATGTATGGTCAATGACAAAGATTATGTAATCGTTGTTGAAACATCCGAAAAAGCTAGAGAATCAGCCTTAAGAAAATCAAAAACCACACAAATCAAAAAATTCAACAAACTAATGGAAGAAAAGAACACAACAAATGAAATTGATGTCAACACTTCATCCTCTATCGACAGAACAAAATGGGTGATCAACCTCTCATCAAGAGAACTAAGCTCTAGTGAGATAAAAGTACTTGAGAAAGGACTAAATTTTAACGTAACAGTTAATAAATTAAAACCAGAGGACGTTATTCCTAACATAGAAGCAGCACTAGGTTCAATAGACAAGACAACAGCAGAAGAGGTTAGAGCACAATGTGCGTTAACCCTGAAAAATCAAAAGAAGGCAAGATCAAACTTAACAAAATCAGAAAGGGAAGCTTTAATTAGTCTAAAACAGGATAAAAATATTGTCATCGCAAAAGCGGACAAAGGAAACGCCACCGTAGTTCTGAATAAATCTGACTATATCAAGAAAGTCAGTGAACATATTGAAACGGGTCCATATGAGGAAATTAAGAAGCCTGTAGATACAATAATGAATAAGGTAAAGAAATCTACAGCGGAATTAATACGGAGAATGAAGCCGTCACTGGGTGAGTCTAAATGGTTTACTTTAATGCCTAAAACTAATAATACTAGTAGAATATATGGTACTATTAAAATACATAAACCAGGTTACCCCATAAGACCAATAGTAGATTTTAGAAATACTCCCACTTATGAATTATCAAAACACTTAGCTCTAATACTTTGTCCCATTAGAAATCGCTCAAACTCTAGACTAACTAATTCATATGAGATGAAAAGTAAGCTAAATGACATTCAACTAGAGAATGATGAAAAAATGGTTAGTTTTGATATAACTAGTCTTTACACTAATATACCAGTCATTATGGCCTTAGAAGCAGTTAAAAAAGAACTAACTGCGGATCCTGAACTGAATCATAGGACAAAGCTGCCCATTGAACAAATTATGTTAGGGATTCAGTTATGTCTCACATCTACCATCTTTAAGTTCCAAGGCAAAATATATAAACAAACAGAAGGTGTAGCAATGGGATCACCAATATCCCCTATTGTAGCAGACATATTTATGGACAACTGGGAAAGTAGTGCTCTTAATACGTTTAACCCCACTCCAAAAATATGGTGGAGATATGTGGATGACACTTTCACGGTGTTAAAAACAGAACATATCTCTAGCTTCCTGACACATATAAACTCACAAGTAGAAGGAATTAAATTCACATTTGAATCAGAAAATGAACTAGGAGAATTAGCTATGTTAGATTGTAAAATAAAACGAATAGAAGAAGGCAAACTACACACTAGTGTTTATAAAAAACCAACGCATTCTAATAGATATTTGGACTTTAATTCGTCTCATCCGTTAACTGTTAAGGCAGGCTTAGTAAAGTGTCTAACAAATCGAGCCATAGCACTAAGTAGCACAAAAAAAGACCTAAATGATGAAATAAAACAGATAGAAGAAGCGTTGGTGTTGAATAACTATCCTATAAAATTCATTAGGAAGATCACCAAAAACCAAAAGCAAAATAAAAATAATGGTGAAACTATTAATGATAACACAAATAAGAAAGAATATAAGTCATCCACTGTTATACCATATAAGGAAAGCACATCTGAGGCCCTACGTAGGATTCTTAATAAAGCAGGAATTAGGGTGGCATTCAAACCTACAAACTCACTCAGAGACAAGCTCTGTAGGCTAAAAGACCCGGTGGATCTAATTAAACAAAATAATATAATTTACAAAATACCCTGCAATAACTGTGAGGTCAACTACATAGGTCAAACTAGTAGGTCAGGGATAGTCAGATTAACAGAACATAAGAATTTAGCTAAGGTAAGAATGGTTGACCCTAAAAAGATAAGTAATTTAGAAAAAAGCTCAGCTATTGCACTTCATGCAATAACAAACAACCACACAATAGGGTGGGATAGGGTTAAAATTCTAAAAAGTAATATAGCTAAGTGGAGAGAGAGGTTGATTACGGAATCCTTATTTATCGAGTCCACACCCAACACATGCAACAAAAATGACTCAATGCAAATACCAGAGATATGGAAGATATTATTACCGCAGGTCAAATCAGAAGAAGGTAATAAATAATATTAAAATTCTATTTCGATTCAAACACATCACAACATCCTAACAAAAAACTTATTATGACTATTAAAACACTTGTCGTATCTTCCATCTGATTATAGTAGATCAATAACACTCGTATTAATGCCATCAGTCAAACCAGAAGAAGATAATAAATAATCTTAAAATTCTATTTCAATTCAAACACATCCTAACAAGCAGCTTATTATGACTGTAAAAACACTCGTCCAATTTTCCCATCTAATTGCAATTGATCAACAACACTCGTACGATTATTTCTGAATGTACATTATCTCACATTGATTTTTAATCCAATATCTAATCCATTCCACATATGTATATAAATGAGAGATCAAAGTTGTGTGAGTAACTTGATATGATTATGAGCAATAGTTTGTGCTCGAAACGTCATCAGTTCATATAACTGTAAACACTGTGCGATTTATCAGAATAAAATCTTATCTATAATGGAATTATAGGAATATTGACTTCGCATTAACAAAAAAAACCCAAGTAAGTTTCGGATGGATTAAAAATACTTGGGAAAAAATAAAGCTTGAAGTTATTCCACAATATAACAAGTCATTCAATGGAGCACATCATGAAATATAGGAATGTTGTCTTCGCATTAACAAAAAAACCCAAGTAAGTTTTGGATGGATTAAAAATACTTGGGAAAAAATAAAGCTTGAAGTAATTCCTCAATATAACCTGGGTGTGTACAAATCCGAATCTCATTTTTGATTTGATTTATATCCAAATTGGGTAATAAGGAAGCTATTTTTACAGATACGATCAGTTATGTTATCAGCTACAATCGTGAAGTTGTATTACAAATTGATACTTTTCCATTGGTATAAGAGTATATTCCACAAATGTAATCCAGGTTGCGTCGTGGAGAAAGTTAATTCGTTATTAACCAGGCAACTGAAAGATACGGGACCAATAATGTTTGCAGATCATTTGTCATTGTAAATGGTCAAACATCCGCATTATTCATTCTCATTCAAAAAGTCCAATGGAAGCTAAAATGGTGAGAGAAAAAGGAAGACAAACAACAGCGAAGCAAAAGAAAGCAAGAGGAGTCCTTAAGGAGTGATTAATAAATATATACATATATATTCTGTCTAGTAACTATGCTTATTTTTTGTTCATTAACTAACTAGTCCCGTTATGCTAACTTTTATATTATGTGTGAACTAATATTACTGTCCTGTGTAGAAATGTTAATCATCTAGTTCCAATAATATTAAAATTTATAATTGTAGTTTGCTGTAACTACACGTTTAAACAACTTAAAATATCTATGTAGGGTGAAAAAGAGGGTGTAAGAGTTAGACGTATAAGTGCATTGTCATCTTTGAGCAGTCTGGTGACTGAGGAGATGAACACTGGAAGTGTGTTTGCATCGTGCACATTAGCTGGTAGTCTATTCCACATGACTGAAAACTTATTTAAGAAGAAGGTGTACCACGCGTAAGTCTGACATTGCTCTATAGCAGCTAGATTGTGATGATTTCTAAGATTGTAACTGATGACAGTGGTAGGTTTAGTTATTGGCTTGGAGGAATGCAAGAGAAGATTAGTTAGCTTATAGTAAAAGATTAGGTTTAGCTTAAGGCGTCTTTTCCAGAGGGGTTCTAATCTTAGTCTTTCGCATCTCTCATGGTATTCCAGACTACTTTCTAAACCAAGAGTTCTTGAGGTAAACTGCCGTTGCACTCCCTCTAATTTAAGCTTGTCATTTTGTCTGAGTCCGCTAAGAATAAACGGGCAGTATTCTAAGATAGGTCGGACACATACTTTGTATAATAAAACCCTAGTTTCACAACAAAAGAAATTTCGTGTTATGCAACCTATCAGCCTTCGTGCTTTACGACTGGCATAATCAGTCTGTTCAGAGAACGTTAGGTTACTAGAGTATCTAATACCGAGATCTACGACTGAGTTGAGCTTAGCTAGTTTTCGCCCATTTCTTTCAAGAGTTAGATCAAGGTTACTGTTGCCGATACAAATCCAGCCGCATTTGTCAATGTTAAAGTTTAGACAGGATTCAGCACACCATGTTGAGAGACTACTTAGTTCAAGATGTATTTTATCTACTATATCGCTTAACTCATGAGTGCAGCAGGAGTAGACGACTTTGAGGTCGTCAGCATATAGGAATGGTTTACCTGAGGTGAAGCGCTTGCAAATGCTGTTAATGTAGACTGTGAATAAAAGTGGACCTAGGACACTACCTTGCACAACCCCACTTGAGATCTGCCTAGGATGAGACAATACAGATCCGACTTTGGTTATTTGCACCCTGTTGCTTAGAAACGATTTTAACCAGTTCAGTAATGGGTTGCGAATTCCACATGCGTACAGCTTCTCAAAGAGAATACTGTGAGATACCATGTCAAATGCCCTAGATATATCGAAGTAGAGAACAACGACTAGCTTACGTGCTTCGCGACTACTATTAATAATAATAATAATAATAATAGTATATTCTCATTTTGTACATGAGAGACGCCAGTTTACAGGCATCATCAATATGATAAATTACATATACGATTAGCAATCATAATTAATAATAATGTTTTAATAAAGTACACATTTTTTCCTACTTGTGTAGGACACACCAAATATACAGGCATGGATAAGCATAAATTAAATTTCATAAATTCGGTTTATGGTTAAGTTACATGGTTGCTGGCGTTTTTGTTTTAATAATAATTATAATAATGTATATTCTCATATAAACATATAAATTTACATGAAAATGCATGCCATTTTTTTAGGTCTGTGGGAACAATATGATAACCAGTCATTCAATGGAGCACATCATGAAATATAGGAATATTGACTTCGCATTAACAAAAAAAACCCAAGTAAGTTTCGGATGGATTAAAAATACTTGGGAAAAAATAAAGCTTGAAGTTATTCCACAATATAACAAGTCATTCAATGGAGCACATCATGAAATATAGGAATGTTGTCTTCGCATTAACAAAAAAACCCAAGTAAGTTTTGGATGGATTAAAAATACTTGGGAAAAAATAAAGCTTGAAGTAATTCCTCAATATAACCTGGGTGTGTACAAATCCGAATCTCATTTTTGATTTGATTTATATCCAAATTGGGTAATAAGGAAGCTATTTTTACAGATACGATCAGTTATGTTATAAGCTACAATCGTGAAGTTGTATTACAAATTGATACTTTTCCATTGGTATAAGAGTATATTCCACAAATGTAATCCAGGTTGCGTCGTGGAGAAAGTTAATTCGTTATTAACCAGGCAACTGAAAGATACGGGACCAATAATGTTTGCAGATCATTTGTCATTGTAAATGGTCAAATATCCACATTATTCATTCTCATTCAAAAAGTCAAATGGAAGCTGAAATGGTGAGAGAAAAAAGAAGACAAACAACAGCAACGCAAAAGAAAGCAACGGGAGTCCTTAAGGAGTGATTAATAAATATATACATATATATTCTGTTTAGTAACTGTGGTTATTTTGGTACACAAACTAACTAGTCCCGTTATGCTAACTTTTATATTATGTGTGAACTAATATTACTGTCCTGTGTAGAAATGTTAATCATCTAGTTCCAATAATATTAAAATTTATAATTGTAGTTTGCTGTAACTACACGTTTAAACAACTTAAAATATCTATGTAGGGTGAAAAAGAGGGTGTAAGAGTTAGACGTATAAGTGCATTGTCATCTTTGAGCAGTCTGGTGACTGAGGAGATGAACACTGGAAGTGTGTTTGCATCGCGCACATTAGCTGGTAGTCTATTCCAAATGACTGAAAACTTATTT
>OX235270.1:159969421-159994905 GCA_944472135.2 Trichobilharzia regenti
GTTCCTGCATAAACAGGGAGAAATATATTATTATTAAAACAATATTTATGCATGCCTATACAATTGGTGTATCATTCATAGCTAGGAAAAAATGTACCTTCTTATATTATCTTTACTAAATATGCTTATTAATATTATGTGTAACTTATCGAATTGATGATGCCTGTAAACTGGCGTCCCTCATGTAAAAAATGAGAATATATATTATTATTATAGAATGTATACCCGAAATTATGTCACATATGAAAAAAGAACTGCAGGATCCTACAATCCTAAAGCTTTTTAATATGACTTCTAGAATG
The DNA here is from genome assembly GCA_944472135.2 of Trichobilharzia regenti. Lineage (NCBI taxonomy): Eukaryota > Metazoa > Platyhelminthes > Trematoda > Strigeidida > Schistosomatidae > Trichobilharzia > Trichobilharzia regenti. The sequence goes on from OX235270.1 coordinate 159,969,724, forward strand.
ACTCATACTGACTCAAAAAGTGCGAAGGAGTTGGAAAACGCCATCGACTTTCCATCCAGCGAAGTTGTTAAAAGGCTGGCTCCAAAACAAAACGCAATAGCATATAGTGTAGCGGATAGCGAGCCCATAAAGTCAGTCCAGCACTCATTGCTGAAGGCTGCAAATCTCTTGAATGCACCTTGTCAGCGCATTCGCCTAAGTAAAAAAGACCTAAAGCATCCTTGCCCTACGGTCTTTAGGTTCGACAGCTACATAATAGCTAAACGATTTAAGATGGCCGAAGATCTTCTGACTACTGCCACTAAATTCAAGACTATTAAAGTAGTCTCGGATAAAACACCAAACCAAAGGCAAGCAACCAAGAACTCCGTCGATACAAAGTTGACAACACTGAGAAATACATCTGGTATCAGTGCTAAAGTGTCGACGGACACTGAAGCACAGCAAGTCACGTGTATAGTGTTAGGAGAAAAATGGCAAGTAAAAGTGACCCAAAGCTCAGTAAGAGCAGTGCCACTGGGTGCAATCTTAGAGTACACGAGAGCACATCTCGAAAACCTGCTGACCTACATGAGGTTGACATAGATGCACAAACTATGGCTGACCAGAAACTACTGGCAGACCACACTCAATCTGGATCCAAGCCAGAGAGTCCCTCAGTAGAAACCGCAAAAACGACCACAAAGCCCAGAGTCACACCCCAGACTTCGACATACCTCCCTCGCAATAAGTCTAATAAGCGGCATGTCAGTCTAAAAATGACAAAGCATGGGTATCGAAGCACATTCCCAAAGACGTCACGCAGCATGTGAGAAGGAATACCCCTTCCCGAACTAGAAGTAACATGCATAACATCGCACATAACTTGGGAATGCAACGTAGAATGGATCCTCAGGATATATGGAGCACTAAACGGGACTCATATAGGCACCATATTAACGAAAATTCTCGTCCAGACTCTCGCACGATCGATGTTAAACCTCATCAACACAATGGGAACAGGTCGACACTTGATCCCCTCAATAACTTCACTCACACACGTGACGTGAGCCAATATGCATACGGCTATGAAAGCCCCATGAGGTACAACTACCAGGGTAATCTTATCACAGGGTACCTAGGTCCAGCAAAATACAAAGCAAATTGCAGGGCAGACCATATGTCATCAGTAGATGAACGCAGATGCCGAACCATGGGTGCTAATAGTCAAAATATGCAACAGGATTATTTTCGGCTGCAGCATACAATAGCCCCACTCGCTGCACAGTTCATCCAGGAAATAGTACACACACTGACTCTGTCTCACCTCAGAGCCCCTCCAAACATAACGTAGGGATAGTAACAAGTAACCATGTTAACCTCTCCTCCAATAACTCTGGTTTACTAACAATTATGCTCCTGAATGCTAGATCTCTCCTTAACAAAATAACAACGCTTCGCTGCCTGGCATACATAGAACGGCCAACACTAATAATAGTGACTGAAACCTGGCTTACTACTGATATACCTGACACAAAGCTAGTAATAGGCAACTACGACATCTATAGGAACGATAGAGTTGACAAAAAAGGAGGCGGTTGCTTAATATATGCCTCTGAATCCACTAACTCCAATACTTTCAATAACCCAACTACTGACAAACTCCCAGAGTCTAAGTGGATAAGCATCCACACAAACGAAAATAAAATTCTCGTGGGATGTATATACAGACCCCACAATAGCTCTGAAATGACTGATATAACTACTGGACAAATACTAGAGCATATAGCCACGCTGGACTTCGACTACAAAGTAGTATGTGGAGATTTCAACTTACCTGAAGTAAACTGGGATACCTGTACAGGACCTAGAATCCATGAAGAGCTACTACAAGTTATAGACATAAGAGGATGGAAGCAGTGCGTACGCCTCCCTACAAGGAACCAAAATACTCTTGACTTAATCCTTTGTCATAACATAGAGCCCATCTCGATAGAGGTGAGAAATAAACTCGATAACGGTGATCACAACATATTGTACTGCACGCTACCCCTCCGACTAACAACTAAATACACACCTAAAAATTCCCCGGTGCGCTATCAATATAGGGACTATAAGAATGCTGATTGGGAATTCCTATCAGATCTGTTGAGAAGTTCTGACTGGGAAGAATACTTCATCAACAATAACTTAGAAATATCCCTTGGCGAGTCATAAAGAGCATCTCAAACAAACTTCAGACCTTCATTAACAGCTGTCTCGCTCAATACTGAAGATCAGATGGCCAGAAAAGATCAGCAACAGGGATCTCTGGGAGCGAACCAATCAGGAACCGATTGTGAAACAAATAGGCAGGAAGAAATCGAGATGGATTGGCCATACGCTGAGGAAACCATCAAGTGACATCACTAGACAAGCCATTGCTCCAGTGGAACCCAAAAGAGAAGCGGTCGGCGAGTTGGTCGTCAGTGCAAGGGTGACTTGGAGGAGGTCAGGCGAGGAGGAGATGAGAGTATGTGGACATACCTGGAGCAGGGTGAAAAGGTGTCAGAAAACAGAAGGCAATGGAGGTGCGCAGCTGAAGCCCTATGTTCCTCTAGGAACTAAAGGATACAATAATAATAATCCCTTGAGATTTTCTAAAAAACAGTTGGCTCAGCAAGAGACACAATCACACCCCTAAAATCTGCTCTAAAGACACCAACTCCATTTATTGACCGCAAAACGCGACAAAAACTAAAGAAATTGGAAAGGAAATACCATGTATTTAAGGAATTTAATGCGTTAAACCAAATACATGAAACTCTTAAACTGCTTGAAGAGAAACACAAAATGATATCACAGCATGAGGAAAATAAAGCGCTTATGGATACCACCAAAACTCAGGAACTTTGTGGGATATTGCAGAAACGTCTAAAAAGCAGTAAAGAAAATAATGTAAGTATCTTGGAACATAGGGGTATAATATACAATGATCCCCAGGTTATAAGTGAACTCCTCAGTGAGTGGTTTTGCGATGACATCAGAGTGCATCCGACCCCAAATTTCCAAATGAACTGCAAAAGCAACCACAAATTAGGAGAAATAGACTTTAATATACAAAATATAGACTCAGCGATTAAGGCATTGAAGTCAAATGGTGGTACTGGAACAGACGACATACCATCTGTCATATACAGAAATGGTAGCACGGAAATGGTAGTCTTGTTACTTAGAATATTTACTCTGTCACTGGAAACTGGAACTTATCCTGAAGTGTGGAAAACCACATACATATTACCTAAGCACAAAGCAGGGGCCAAAACCATTGCATGCAACTGTAGACCTACTAATATAACACCGGTAATATCACGAATAATGGAGAAAGTGGCCAAAGGCCAAGTGTCAAACAACTTACTAGAACATGAACTTATCAATCCATCACAACACGGATTCCTCAAAAAGAGATCATGTGTGACTTGTCACATAGACGTTTTCAATGAGGTTACACGAGGCAGGGACAACAGAGAACTAGTAATTGTGCTATATTTCGATATAACAAAAGCCTTCGATAGAGTCCCCCATAATTTGCTAGTCAGCAGGTTATGCTCACTAGGGATATGTGACCCCCTCCTGAGCTGGATAAGATCATTTCTCTGTGACAGGAATCAGATAACGAAAGTTGGCTCGATAATCTCAAGGCCTAAACCAGTAAGTATTGGTATAACCCAGGGAAGTGTATTAGGCCCACTCCTATTCATAATATATATAAACAGTATCTGTGAATGCTTTAGTGTTGGTAAACCAATACTATATGCAGATGACTTAAAAGTGACCTATAAATGCAAGAACACAGATCTCGGAATAACAGTAAACGCCATACAGCAAGAATTAGAAAAAATAGATAGATGGTGTGACACCTGACAACTCCAGTCTAATGTCGACAAATGTGGCTGCCTCTGCATAGGTTGCAACAATTTAGAACTTGACCTGACAATTCAAGGCCATGCACTCTTACGACTGGAATCTGTATTGGACCTAGGACTGAAATACTCACATGACTTATCATTTTCTGAACATATCTCCAAACAAGTGTCAAAGTCACGCAGACTTATCGGCTTTCTACTCAGGAACTTCTACAGAAATGAGTCCAGAATTCCGTTGTACAAGGTTTGTGCGCGTCCTTTATTTGATTACTGTTCATTCATGCATAGAAGTATACGCATAGAGGACAAATTGAAAGTCGGTGGAGTGCAGAGGTACTTCACGTCAAAATTACTCGGAATCGAAAATGGTGCGAACTACTCCACTAGATGTGACACCCTAGGATTAGAAACACTATGGCTAAGACGCCTGAGACTAAACTTAACACTTTACTATAACCTTCTAAACCACTTAATGTTAACCTCTACTAATGGCACTCGACATTCAGATGACAATGGCTACAAACTAAGACACACTAAGGGTGTGGTGAGAGCAGGCCGTGAGAAAATATGAGCAAGGCTGATTCAACAACCAATCACAGCAAAGTTAACGTGGCAAAATATGATTCGCAGATAGAGAACTCTATTTGTCGAGGAAGCCCGAAACAACCAATCAGAAGCCTGCGTTTGTCTGCCTAACTTCTGATAAACAACCAGTCAGATAACTGCGCTTGTCTACTTGCATAAGCTATAATAATTTATGTGAAATATGTATAAATACGTGTTGATTTTCATAATAAAACGATCTGTTGCCTGGCCCTTGTCTTCTGTTGTTACAAGGGCACAGTAGCTATCGAAAAATGTAAAACGGCCACCAGGAAAATGTTTTACTTGATTAGGTATGCACAGATATGGAATAAACTACCAATGGAAATGCGTCAAGCAGGTACATTGGCCCCCTTCAAAAAAGTGCTTAACGACAAACTACAAGAGTTTGCAAACGAAAGTAGTCCTAGATCCTATATGAGAGCCTCCGAAATTATAGGTCCATTTAATGTATAGGCTTAAATATTATACCTATTGTTTCTCGCCCTTATTTATAATTTCAGATAAAACATTGACGATTAAGATACTTACCCTCAAACAGACAAGAAGTTTCGTTTGTAAAACTTCTACTAAACACAATAAGTGAAATAAAATGGACATAAACCCACAACATGAAAAAGGTATACGTCAACAACATCTCATAAACAGTTAATGCTCAGCATTTGCTGCAATCGGGCTCACGCTGTTCCTCGAAGTTTCTCAGAAACGCTTAGTAATAACGGAAGCAAAAACCAAAACACCGATTGGCGACTCGAGAATTCTTTATTGTAACACCAACATATAAAAATAATGTTTTTACTAGGGTCTGTGAACAAATATTACAATAATAAATCACAAGATTACTTCTGATGGTTTACTGCTGACTTCTTTCTGAACAGCGACCGATGAGACGATGACTGTCGTATTGATGCCTCCGCGAAAATTGGGGAAGTTGGTTTTGAGCAAACAACCATGAATTGATCGTTCAATCTTCAACTCCATTGACACTCCCCTGCAAAATACGGGTCCATCCCTTTTTCCATCACGACCAACACACGTTGACTTGGATGCCATTGCGAGAACCTGGGTCACACGGACAGAGCTGAAATGGAAAACAAACAGAAAAGCCAACACACCACAAGCATACCCACAGCACAATCTCACACATCGCTGACGACCTGCGCCTCCAGACAGAGACCTCCTCTTGACATCTTGCAACACAATCGCCACTTGCTAGAATGACTCTTGCAGAATGCAATGTGACCATAGCACCAACTCATGATACTCTACGCACATCCTCTTATCTACTCACTACCAATTACCACTGCAATCGCTTGTCACTCATTCTGCCTCAGTTCTAGTAGCGGTGACGCATGCGAGCCTCAGTCGTTTACACTCTTATTCCCCGGCGTGTGGTACCGCAGCTAACAATTATCTCCGTATGCATTTCATTCTCAGCAATAGCCTCCCCGGCGTATACGACCCATCCGCTGTCTCCAACATCAATCAATTCATTCACGGATGTAGATGACTAGAAACAACTTCAGAAGTAATCACGACGAAAATTATAACTACGATAACTACTACTGAAAAAATGGAATAAATATATCACTGATCTCAACATAATACATCAATAAACTCTAAGCCAAAGGTGCTGTTCACAACAAAGTTATGTAAGAGGATTAACTTCAAGCTTTTTTCCCAGATATTTGTATTACATTCATCTGATGTCTGGGTTTTTTTAACGCGAAGACAATATCTCTATATCTCTTTATGTGCTACACAAACAGACTTTATAGCAGACTGTTCCGTCTGACTCTAATGTCAGAAAGAACAACCAAACTGTAAATTCATCATACATCAATTTGTGTAATTTATATAATAACTTATCCATGCCTGTACAATTGGTATGTTCCTGCATAAACAGGAAGAAATATATTATTATATCAGTTGATGAAGTTAGCGGTGGATGAGAAGCTGTTGTTGCTCGGCTTTCAGATATTTGTCTACATGAAAGACCACCACCACTGCTGTCATCTACTATCAGCTCAGGTTTAGCACTAGCATCTGATGATAGGTGGGCTACATGCTGATCAATCACACTGACGGTCTCACAAATATGCATTCCTTCTGCAACTGCATCTGCATTTCTTTCTACTTCACGTTGTAGTTGTACAGAACCTTTAATTAACTTAGCAGTAGTAGGCATTCCCCTCATCTCATCATGAACAACCAAAGACAACTGTGAAGTATCATGATCATTATCACGAATATTCAATTTACCATCATCTATCTGGTCGACTTCATCAATTTCAAACTCTTTAATAACAGAAGTAGACAATTTTGGTTCCTCCTCGCAAATCCTAAAAGATTTTATAACTTCACTCTGACTAGTAATACCTTGTAAACTTGTAGGGTCAGAACTGCACTCTGAAGCAGAAACTCTATTCTGTGACACTCTATTCAACAATGGTTTACCAGTTGCAACTACAGACTTCTTCACCGCACCGTTATCGTCACACAATTCGGAGTCAGGCCTGGAATTTACATTTAGCTTATCACTGAACTTGCTCACTGATTCACAGTTCACTTCTGTATGCACCTCTTGCAAACGTGTAAAACACAACCGAGGTTGTCTTGCATCTTGTAACTTATCTGTTGAGGATGTACTACGAATCCTGTTAGACTCACTAGGTCTATATGCATTACTAGGTAATAATAATAATTTATTTCTGGAACTGAAACCATCCGTTTTTACAGGCATGAACATACGTAAACTTATCAAAACTTATAGGATATATAATATGATTTGTTTATCTTTAAAGAAGTTGAAAACTGTTAAATGTGAGAGAAACATTTAAAATGAAGTGTACAAATAAGGAAATAGATATAGCGTCAAATTTAAACGGTGAATGAAAAAAATACGTGTCTGTTTCACGCGGGAATTATAAATGATTGCAGAAGTTGAGGAAGGTATCATGGAGACTACTTGAGTTGATGGGCGTCTTTTTCATTGAGAATGACAGCACCAACGATGACTGATTGATACCACCCTTAACAATCTAAAAACCATAAATAAACTAGCGGCATGGATGCATAAAGACTTAGTACGGAACATACAGGAATAGCTTACCCTTAGAAATAGGACGTGTCACTTTATTGTAACCTTCAAACGCTTGCTATATAAACTGTTTTATCCCAAATTCTATCCCTACCAGAACTCATTACTTACTTCTAAAATGCATCAGTCATTAGAACACTAAAACGCTCAGACTCATTAATACACATCATGACACTAAATAGACTCTAAGACTTCACATAAATTCGTAAAAAGAACTATAACTAAAAATAATTTCTTAATAGTTTATTATATAATTGACATAAACAATTATATATATACATTAATGTCCTTTTAATGTTCACATACTTTCTCTTTTTGGTACTCTGATACTCCTATTCATCTTCTGGTCGAGGTCGAACAACCCTGCATCTAAACTGAAATGAGGATTAATTCCAAACCATCTACCTCATAACCACCCAAATTCCATGAACGATCCAATTCTACCATTTGAAGACGCTGGCGAACATGCTGTAAATGAGTATTCATGATCTGAAATGAAGAAGCAACTGGTTTTCAAACAGTTTTCAACATTTTTCTGAACTTACGAATGCAGTCCGCCATGCAGACACAAATGGAGCAAATGGAGAATTCTGTAATCGACCTCAGCACCATTTGATGCAGTAAAACAACTTCACATGACCTCATCTAGTTTTCGCATCCCCGATCAAATTTCTTTCCTGTTATAAAACTACGATAAGACTACTGCAAAAATGGAATAAATATATCACTGATCTCAACATAATACATCAATAAACTCTAAGCCAAAGGTGCTGTTCACAACAAAGTTATGTAAGAGGATTGACTTCAAGCTTTTTTTCCCAGATATTTGTATTACATTCATCTGATGTCTGGGTTTTTTTAACGCGAAGACAATATCTCTATATCTCTTTATGTGCTACACAAACAGACTTTATAGCAGACTGTTCCGTCTGACTCTAATGTCAGAAAGAACAACCAAACTGTAAATTCATCATACATCAATTTGTGTAATTTATATAATAACTTATCCATGCCTGTACAATTGGTATGTTCCTGCATAAACAGGAAGAAATATATTATTATATCAGTTGATGAAGTTAGCGGTGGATGAGAAGCTGTTGTTGCTCGGCTTTCAGATATTTGTCTACATGAAAGACCACCACCACTGCTGTCATCTACTATCAGCTCAGGTTTAGCACTAGCATCTGATGATAGGTGGGCTACATGCTGATCAATCACACTGACGGTCTCACAAATATGCATTCCTTCTGCAACTGCATCTGCATTTCTTTCTACTTCACGTTGTAGTTGTACAGAACCTTTAATTAACTTAGCAGTAGTAGGCATTCCCCTCATCTCATCATGAACAACCAAAGACAACTGTGAAGTATCATGATCATTATCACGAATATTCAATTTACCATCATCTATCTGGTCGACTTCATCAATTTCAAACTCTTTAATAACAGAAGTAGACAATTTTGGTTCCTCCTCGCAAATCCTAAAAGATTTTATAACTTCACTCTGACTAGTAATACCTTGTAAACTTGTAGGGTCAGAACTGCACTCTGAAGCAGAAACTCTATTCTGTGACACTCTATTCAACAATGGTTTACCAGTTGCAACTACAGACTTCTTCACCGCACCGTTATCGTCACACAATTCGGAGTCAGGCCTGGAATTTACATTTAGCTTATCACTGAACTTGCTCACTGATTCACAGTTCACTTCTGTATGCACCTCTTGCAAACGTGTAAAACACAACCGAGGTTGTCTTGCATCTTGTAACTTATCTGTTGAGGATGTACTACGAATCCTGTTAGACTCACTAGGTCTATATGCATTACTAGGTAATAATAATAATTTATTTCTGGAACTGAAACCATCCGTTTTTACAGGCATGAACATACGTAAACTTATCAAAACTTATAGGATATATAATATGATTTGTTTATCTTTAAAGAAGTTGAAAACTGTTAAATGTGAGAGAAACATTTAAAATGAAGTGTACAAATAAGGAAATAGATATAGCGTCAAATTTAAACGGTGAATGAAAAAAATACGTGTCTGTTTCACGCGGGAATTATAAATGATTGCAGAAGTTGAGGAAGGTATCATGGAGACTACTTGAGTTGATGGGCGTCTTTTTCATTGAGAATGACAGCACCAACGATGACTGATTGATACCACCCTTAACAATCTAAAAACCATAAATAAACTAGCGGCATGGATGCATAAAGACTTAGTACGGAACATACAGGAATAGCTTACCCTTAGAAATAGGACGTGTCACTTTATTGTAACCTTCAAACGCTTGCTATATAAACTGTTTTATCCCAAATTCTATCCCTACCAGAACTCATTACTTACTTCTAAAATGCATCAGTCATTAGAACACTAAAACGCTCAGACTCATTAATACACATCATGACACTAAATAGACTCTAAGACTTCACATAAATTCGTAAAAAGAACTATAACTAAAAATAATTTCTTAATAGTTTATTATATAATTGACATAAACAATTATATATATACATTAATGTCCTTTTAATGTTCACATACTTTCTCTTTTTGGTACTCTGATACTCCTATTCATCTTCTGGTCGAGGTCGAACAACCCTGCATCTAAACTGAAATGAGGATTAATTCCAAACCATCTACCTCATAACCACCCAAATTCCATGAACGATCCAATTCTACCATTTGAAGACGCTGGCGAACATGCTGTAAATGAGTATTCATGATCTGAAATGAAGAAGCAACTGGTTTTCAAACAGTTTTCAACATTTTTCTGAACTTACGAATGCAGTCCGCCATGCAGACACAAATGGAGCAAATGGAGAATTCTGTAATCGACCTCAGCACCATTTGATGCAGTAAAACAACTTCACATGACCTCATCTAGTTTTCGCATCCCCGATCAAATTTCTTTCCTGTTATAAAACTACGATAAGACTACTGCAAAAATGGAATAAATATATCACTGATCTCAACATAATACATCAATAAACTCTAAGCCAAAGGTGCTGTTCACAACAAAGTTATGTAAGAGGATTGACTTCAAGCTTTTTTTCCCAGATATTTGTATTACATTCATCTGATGTCTGGGTTTTTTTAACGCGAAGACAATATCTCTATATCTCTTTATGTGCTACACAAACAGACTTTATAGCAGACTGTTCCGTCTGACTCTAATGTCAGAAAGAACAACCAAACTGTAAATTCATCATACATCAATTTGTGTAATTTATATAATAACTTATCCATGCCTGTACAATTGGTATGTTCCTGCATAAACAGGAAGAAATATATTATTATATCAGTTGATGAAGTTAGCGGTGGATGAGAAGCTGTTGTTGCTCGGCTTTCAGATATTTGTCTACATGAAAGACCACCACCACTGCTGTCATCTACTATCAGCTCAGGTTTAGCACTAGCATCTGATGATAGGTGGGCTACATGCTGATCAATCACACTGACGGTCTCACAAATATGCATTCCTTCTGCAACTGCATCTGCATTTCTTTCTACTTCACGTTGTAGTTGTACAGAACCTTTAATTAACTTAGCAGTAGTAGGCATTCCCCTCATCTCATCATGAACAACCAAAGACAACTGTGAAGTATCATGATCATTATCACGAATATTCAATTTACCATCATCTATCTGGTCGACTTCATCAATTTCAAACTCTTTAATAACAGAAGTAGACAATTTTGGTTCCTCCTCGCAAATCCTAAAAGATTTTATAACTTCACTCTGACTAGTAATACCTTGTAAACTTGTAGGGTCAGAACTGCACTCTGAAGCAGAAACTCTATTCTGTGACACTCTATTCAACAATGGTTTACCAGTTGCAACTACAGACTTCTTCACCGCACCGTTATCGTCACACAATTCGGAGTCAGGCCTGGAATTTACATTTAGCTTATCACTGAACTTGCTCACTGATTCACAGTTCACTTCTGTATGCACCTCTTGCAAACGTGTAAAACACAACCGAGGTTGTCTTGCATCTTGTAACTTATCTGTTGAGGATGTACTACGAATCCTGTTAGACTCACTAGGTCTATATGCATTACTAGACATCATGGAACCTTCTCGATATCCACCTCTCTGAGGCCTATTCCTCATCAATGATTGCATTTTATCTCAGACTTCTCTATTCTAGGGGTGAGATGTAATAGACTGGCAAACTTGCTCATAGATTGACTGACGCTATCTTTTACCAGTTTCAGGATATCATCAAACTTTGGCTCGATACCCTCATCCTCCATATGGGAGCTTATCTTCACCCACTTCCTTTGCAGTCGAGTAGGTAGGCGTCTTGCTATTACTTCTAGTATAAAACTCGAGTTCAGGTCACTCATGAAATTCATCGAAATCAATGCATTCTTGTAAATCAGCAAATTATCCAAAAACTCAGTGAGTGCCTGGAAGTCATCCTGTAATTCATCACCACTACCCTTAACCGCCTCGAATAATTTCCCTGCAATCATCGAAGGTCTTCCAAACCTTTGACGTAATATGCTCATAGCCTCGTAGTAGCCCTCTTTTGGCTTCATAAACTTACAACACTGTATAGCTCTTGAAGCAACTTCGATGCAATACCTAATCAAATACGTTAACTTCAATTCATCATTTAATAAAATACCACTCAACATGATCTCAAACTCCTTTACAAATTGTAAATAATCGGTCGGGTTTCCATCGAAACACCGTGGTTCAAACTTAGGGAGTTTGATGTTCCTATTATCCCTAGACGGTGAAACAATAACATCAACCATGTCATGCTTAACATCAGACACATCGTTACAAGTAACAGACAAGTCACCATGACTTACTTTCCTGTTTGTATCCATGACACTCTGTCCCTTCTTTGACCCAGGCATTGTTGAACTTGACCCAATTCCAAAAAGGTTCCAGATATTGCTTGTTCAAAGAGGACTTGACCGGCACCAGGAAAGATGAACGGTGACTATCCAAAGTGACACCAACGGTCCAAAACCGTCGAAAACTGACTTCACCGTCAGAATTTGACAGTCACGTCTCGTAAACCGTTAATGCCCAGCTCTTGCTGCACTCGGGCTCACGCTGTTCCTTGAAGTTTCTCAGAAACGCTTAGTAATAACGGACGCAAAATCCAGCGCACCGATTGTCCGCTTGAGAATTCTTTGTTGTAACACCAACATATAAAAATAATGTTTTTACTAGGGTCTGTGAACAAATATTACAATAATAAATCACAAGATTACTTCTGATGGTTTACTGCTGACTTCTTTCTGAACAGCGACCGATGAGACGATGACTGTCGTATTGATGCCTCCGCGAAAATTGGGGAAGTTGGTTTTGAGCAAACAACCATGAATTGATCGTTCAATCTTCAACTACATTGACACAGTTTCTCTCCTTGTTTTTAAGTTAGTTCCTCAAAGAAACAGTTAATAATAATAATAGTATATTCTCATTTTGTACGTGAGGGACTCCAGTTTACAGGCATCATCTATCTGATAAATTACATATACGATTATCAGTCATACTTATTAATAATGTTTCAATAAAATACACATTTTTTCCTGCCTGTGTAGCACACATCAAATGTATATTCATGGATAAGCATTATTCAAATTTCACAAATTTGGTTTATTGTTAATTTACATGGTTGCTGACGTTTTTGACTTTGGTTTGTGGGAACAATATAATAACCAGTAATTCAATGGACCACACTATGAAATATAGGAGTATTGACTTTGCATTAACAAAAAAACCCAAGTAAGTTTTGGATGGATAAAAAATACTTGGGAAAAAAGAAAGCTTGAAGTTATTCCACAATATAATCAGTCATTCAATGGAGCACATCATGAAATAATAATAATAATTTTTATTTCTGTAATAGAAACCAGCCATTTTTACAGGCATGAACAGATGTACATTTATGAAAACTTATAGAATATATAATATGATTTGTTAATTTAGAAATACGTTGAATACTGGTAAATGTGAGAGAAACATTTAAAATGAAGTGTACAAATAAAGAAATAGATATAGCGTCAAATCTAAACTGTGATTGAAAAAAATACATGTCAATTTCACGCGGGAATCGTAAATGATTGCGTTAGTTGAGGAAGGTAAGTGGCATTTCTGTACAGGTGCCGACGTATTACATAAGAGATACAGAATAAACAATAATTTTCAGTAAATCATTCAGAAAGAGTTTTAAAGTCTATTAAACTTTAAATTCACCTGTAAGTACATCATATTTGTGACATTTCCAGTTGTTTATGAGACCCACTTTGAACTTGTCAACAGATTTTATGATACCGATGATCCCGTTATTCACCAGATGAGCTAGCAATATGACGGATAAGTAGAGAATTGCAGCGCTGTACCTTCGTTGAAAGCAGTATGTTTGAAAAGAGAAGAAGACACAAGAAAACCAGCAGACAGGTGCAGAAGTATTTAAAAGGTGTTAATAATTCAAAATATATAACAGGCATGGGGTTCATCGTTTTTTATTGTTTTTTTTTTCAGGAAATATTATTTTCCTGATATTGAATATTGACTTTGCATTAACAAAAAACCCAAGTATGTTTTGGATGGATTACAAATACTTTGGAAAAAATAAAGCTTGAAGTAATTCCGAATCTCATTTTTGATTTATATCCAAATTGGGTAATAAGGAAGCTATTTTACAGATACGATCAGTTATGTTATAAGCTACAATCGTGACGTTGTATTACAAATTGATACTTTTCCATTGGTATAAGAGTATATTCCACAAATGTAATCCAGGTTGCGTCGTGGGGAAAGTTAATTCGTTATTAACCAGGCAACTGAAAGATACGGGACCAATAATGTTTGCAGATCATTTGTCATTGTAAATGGTCAAATATCCACATTATTCATTCTCATTCAAAAAGTCAAATGGAAGCTGAAATGGTGAGAGAAAAAAGAAGACAAACAACAGCAACGCAAAAGAAAGCAACGGGAGTCCTTAAGGAGTGATTAATAAATATATACATATATATTCTGTTTAGTAACTATGGTTATTTTTGTTCATTAACTAACTAGTCCCGTTATGCTAACTTTTATATTATGTGTGAACTAATATTACTGTCCTGTGTAGAAATGTTTATCATCTAGTTCCAATAATATTAAAATTTATAATTGTAGTTTGTTGTAACTACACGTTTAAAGAACTTAAAATATCTATGTAGGGTGAAAAAAAGGTGTAAGAGTCAGACGTAAAAGTGCATTGTCATCTTTGAGCAGTCTGGTGACTGAGGAGATGAACACTGGAAGTGTGTTTGCATCGCGCACATTAGCTGGTAGTCTATTCCAAATGACTGAAAACTTATTTAAGAAGAAGTTGTACCGCACGTAAGTCTGACAGTGCTCTATAGCAGCTAGGTTGTGATGATTTCTAAGATTGTAACTGATGACAGCGGTAGGTTTAGTTATTGGCTCGGAGGAATGCAAGAGAAGATTAGTTAGCTTATAGTAAAAGATAAGGTTTAGCTTAAGGCGTCTTTTCCAGAGGGGTTCTAATCTTAGTCTTTCGCATCGCTCATGGTATTCCAGACCACTTTCTAAACCAAGAGTTCTTGAGGTAAACTGCCGTTGCACTCCCTCTAATTTAAGCTTGTCATTTTGTCTGAGTCCGCTAAGAATAAACGGGCAGTATTCTAAGATAGGTCGGACACATACTTTGTATAATAAAACCCTAGTTTCACAACAAAAGAAATTGCGTGTTATGCATCCTATCAGCCTTCGTGTTTTACGTCTGGCATAATCAGTCTGTTCAGCGAACGTTAGGTTACTAGAGTATCTAATACCGAGATCTACGACTGAGTTGAGCTTAGCTAGTTTTCGCCCATTTATTTCAAGAGTTAGATCAAGGTTACTGTTGCCGATACAAATCCAGCCGCATTTGTCAATGTTAAAATTTAGACAGGATTCAGCACACCATGTTGCGAGACTACTTAGTTCAAGATGTATTTTAGTAACCATATCGCTTAATTCATGAGTGTAGCAGGAGTAGACGACTTTGAGGTCGTCAGCATATAGGAATGGTTTACCTGAGGTGAAGCACTTGCAAATGCTGTTAATGTAGACTGTGAATAAAAGTGGACCTAGGACACTACCTTGCACGACCCCACTTGAGATCTGCCTAGGATGAGACAATACAGATCCAACTTTGGTTATTTGTACCCTGTTGCTTAGAAATGATTTTAACCAGTTCAGTAATGGGTTGCGAATTCCACAAGAGTACAGCTTCTCAAAGAGAATACTGTGAGATACCATGTCAAATGCCCTAGATATATCGAAGTAGAGAACAACGACTAGCTTACGTGCTTCGCGACTACTAGTGATGCGGTTGAAAAAGTCGAAGTGGCAAGTAACGCAGGATCTATTTTTGAGAAATCCGTGTTGAGACCTTGTAACAAGATCTTCCCTAAGTAGGTAGTCTGACAAATGATCTTTTACAACTTTCTCCATGATTCGTGAGATAACTGGGGTTATATTTATGGGTCTGTAATTGCGGACGTTTGCCTTATCACCAGATTCGTAATGTGGAATTATGAAGCTAGTTTTCCACTCACTATGGTAAGTGCCAGTCCCATAGATATTGGGAAGAATTTAAGAAGTAACAGGGGTATACCACACCCACTGTTTTTGAAAATTATTGAAGCAAGGCCATCCGGTCCGGTGGAAGGCCTAAGGCTTTTAATTGCTTGTTCTATTAATTCATTAGTGAATACAATGCTTTCAAGGGAAGAGCTAGTAACGGGGGCGGTTTCACCAGGCATACGTGTTTCTAAACTAAAGTTCGCAAACCAATCACTGAAAAGTTCACAGATAGTGGCAGGTTCATCGTAGATTACTTTGTCGTGAAGTAAGTATGGGATTTCCCTCGCCGACTGCATTCGTTTTTTAAGAAGTGCTGTTAAGTTATAAACTTCGGAGGTACTTTCGGATACCGTTAACCCTTCGTCGAGGTCCTTTTGAGAGCGTAGGCGCTTGAAAGATTCAAGAGACTCGTGGATTGAGAGCAGTAGTGATATATCCTTACTGGAATAGTACCGTTTCTTCAACTTCCTCAACTTATTGCGGTGCTCCCTTGGAATATATTCAGTTCGGTGTCTACTTAATTTCACTATTTTCTTTGGAGCAACTGTATCTAGACAAAGGGCAACATTCCTGTAAAACAGAGTTACTACGGCCTCCAGGGAGTCAGTGGTAAAATAGTCATCCCATTGACAGAGTCGAATAAGTTCTTGGACTAATCCCCAGTCTGTATATTTGTAACTACGACATATTGTGCTTCCTGAATCTTGTTTTTTTCCTGTATTTAGTGGTGAGAAAGGCAGAGAGCAGAGTACCATTCTATGGTCACTACTGGAAAATCGATTACCAACATACGTGGATACTGGGATTGTGTCATGACAAAAAACAAGGTCCAAAATGTTGTCCCCACGAGTAGGTGTCTGGACGTGTTGTTGCCATCCATAACAGTCGATAGTGGCAAGTAATTCGTCGAAGCGTTGGGGGCCGGAACTAGTTAGCCAATTGACTTCTGGAAGATTGAAGTCCCCTGCAATTATTTTGTAATTAGCACTAAACAAGGAGGCGTGTGCAAACGATTTAGCTAATAACTCATCAGTTTCTTTTGTTGCGCTTGGTGCTCGATAAACACAGCCTATGAGAAGTTTGTATTTATCTCCATGTAAGACAACCCAGAGTGAGTCAGGTACATTATTCATTATTTCATCTTCCACCTTACTTACTACAAATGAGTTATGTATATGTATGAGACATCCTCCACCACGCTTGCAATCTCTGTTTGCACAGTGTACTGTGTAATCATCGATACCTATATGCACATCAAGTACAGAGGATGAGCACCATGACTCAGTAATCAGAGCTACAGTAGGCTTGGCGACTAATAATAATGTCCTTAGTTCAGATATCTTATTGATTAAGGAACGTGCATTAATTAGCAATATCGTGAATAAGTCACGGCATACTACAAACTGGCTTAAAATGTCACCATAACCTAAATCTATTTGTGCGTCAGCACCGCAAGTGTTTATGAATGAAAGGGGAGTCGGACTGGGTGTCTGTACATCGGGGTTGGTGTGCAATGAGGTGGCCCTAGGTGCCATGGGTCGTACCAGTGATTCGGGACACCTGGAAAATTTACCATGTGTTCCTGGATATAAGGGTAGTAGGGGTTGGGCCTAGGTTGACGGTTAAAAAGCATAGCATCAAAAGGTCTACCCATCCAACTGCTATTCGGCATATCGGTACACACCTTCGGGTTGTTTTTATAACTTAAAAGGAATTGTGAGGGAAGGTGCTTTGGCTGCAAGACTTTAGGAGTCTCGGAGCCTGACTTTCTATAAGGTGGAGCATGCGGAAAACCTCCAGATATACTTATGTTTCAGGAGTTTTTCGTAACAAGTGATGGTTTGTTAACATTCTTACTCTCAGCAGGCTTATTGAATACAAAGTATTCTTCCCCATCATTAGTCTCAACCCTGTGGAATTTGTTCATCGTGGTGAGGTTACTACGTTTGGGGGAAATTTCTTAGAACAACTTGCAGAAGTTCTAGTCATTTTAACATCTTTCGATGAGGCTTTATTTACAGGGGTACTGGTATCTAAATCAGTTCCTAGTTCCATTGGCAAGCGTTCTTTCCAGCGTTCCAGTCGTTTATCCTGGGAGCTTATTATAGTGCCATTTTTCTCCGAGATTGTTTCACTAATAATTTGTTTCCTCCTACCCGTTTCCCTGATGAGTCCAAATGGTTGCCTGGTGTTGCCTATCATCGAAGCTTTTTCCATCTCTTTCGCCTTTGTCATCCACCACTGTTCATGGTCCTTGCGGAGACTTTTCGTAAGTTTCCTCTTGTGCAGCTTTCGCTCCTCATTGAATTCGGAGCTCGCCGGAATAAGTCTTCTAGCATCTATCAGTTCGGATGAGGCGGTGGAGATCCAGTGGCGTTAACTCACCTTTGGATTTGCCTTATTCACAGCTTTTACAACTGTATTCATGGCTGACTGAATATTCTTCCAGGCTTCTCCAGGGTGAGCACAGCTGTCGAATTCAGATATGCGTTTAGCTAGTTCTTCCTCAAATAGGGATTTAGTTTCCTGATCGAGCTGGGGACGTGATGGTTTTACCGCCAGCTGTTTCCTACGTCCGTTCAGTCGTAAGCACACCCAAGCCCGGACCAGTGCGTGATCGGTATCTACACACGTGTTCCAGAAGGAGCGACAATCTCTTACCGACCCACGCCAACGATAGCTTATTGCTATGTGGTCTATTTGTGTCCAGAGTTGGTTTGATGATGGGGGTCGCCAGGTTAAACAGTGTCTCTCCTTGTGTTTGAAGTTAGTGCTTAAAAGATACAAATGATTATCAGAACACAACTGTAGGAGACGGTCACCGTTGTCGGTTCGTTGGCACGTAACTCCATAGGTGCCACTGACATCCTTCTCAGATTGACACAATTTTCCTACTTGAGCATTAAAGTCACCAGCTAGAACGACTATGTCTGAGTGTTTAGCCTTTCTCACTAAACTAGACAGCTTTTGGTAGAACTCATCCTTCGTTTCATCCGAACTGCAGTCAGTGAGGGCGTAGGTGGAGATTACGAAAAGGCATCGGCGAGTAGTACAGTCCTTTCTCCTTTTTACTGATCCGTTCAGACGGACAGCACACATTCGGCTATCTACCGGGATCCAGTCAAGCAATGTCTTTTCTGCCCTAGTACTCAGAGCTATCCCTACGCCAGCTAATCCTTGTGAACTA
This sequence comes from Trichobilharzia regenti, assembly GCA_944472135.2. Lineage (NCBI taxonomy): Eukaryota > Metazoa > Platyhelminthes > Trematoda > Strigeidida > Schistosomatidae > Trichobilharzia > Trichobilharzia regenti. The sequence goes on from OX235270.1 coordinate 159,989,111, forward strand.
GCTGTGGCATCTCCTGACACCCTCAAGGTGAATTTTGAAGATTCATCCTGTTGGCCAGGTGGGGTTAGGTGAATAACCACACTTATGTCTTGTATGCGTGTTTCTGAAACACAACATAAACAAAAAATTGATTTATTCTCATAATACAGTACATGAGGGACGCCAATTTACAGGCATCATCAAATTGTTACAGAAATAGGACCATATTATTCAGTCACAGTTTACAGTCGATAGCAAAACATGTTTCACATGTACGTTGGAGATTATACATACACTTGATAAATGTTAATCCCGATAGTATAAAACAGCCCTTTCACCTATGTACAATCATTTCCGTGCACAGTTGGAAAAATCTGCTAGATTGTCAGGAAATACAGAAGTATTGTCTTCGCATTAACAAAAAAACCAGGTCTTCGGTGGATGGGTTATAAGTGCCTGGGAAAAAAATAAAGCTTGAAGTCAATTTTCATACATAATTTTGTTGTGTACATAATCCTTGAATTATAGTTTATTGATGTGTTATTTTGAAATCAGTGATATGTTTATGTCATTTGAGCTGCAATGTCATTGTTGGGAGTAAAATACATAAGTTTTGGACGCATTAATTAATGGATTTCTACTACTTGTGGGTGTTATACTCGCGTGAGGAAGGTTTTTGAATTTCCGTTGTTCCGACAGGAGTTGTGAATATTAACTGTTCAGCGACATTATGGATATAAGTACATCACATTATCTTAGGAAAGTTGGGTTGTAGTTGGTGAGGAATGTATGGTGCCCGACGAGAGTACATCTGTCCATCGGATGTTGTGGTGAGTTATACTGTCGGCCACGTCTCATACGACCGTTTATGTTCCACTCCTCGAGGAAACCAAAGACGGCGGTCTATGGGTTGAAACACTGGTACAGTAGGGTACAGTAGATAGATGGATGATAATAATCCGGAAAGTGTTTCGATGTGTTGGGTTCACCAATTTCCGGTATATCTACGTTCTTGTCCTCTGATATGTATGTAGTGCTAACGTCGCTGTTCACGGTCAACGACGAACAACGCTTTTTGATGAAGCACGAGTGAAAACTTGGAAACATTGTTGTTGTATTGTTAACGAAATTGAATTTCGAAAACGCGTGGGGCCGACGAAAACGTACGTAGCCGCGAAATATATGTTTGTATTTATATATAAGAAACGAAATGCAATATTGAATAATAATACAATGGGAAACAAATATTGAACAAGCATAAGTAAAATTAGTTTCTGTAAGCGTATAACAGGCGCACATGAATCAGTTTTATAAGCAAGCGTACAGTTGACCTTAGTAGAGAGGTGCTACAAAAGTCACATTTGATAGAATCGAAGAGAGACCAGTCTTATTTAGAGAGGTTGTATGTCAGTGAGTTGGTGGTGAAATCTATTACTGACTGGTCTTAATGGAACTGTGGGTTAATGTATCTCTGGTTGACCGTAGAATCTTGAAGGTACGTACATCAGGATTCGGTTCCACTTTAAGCCAGAGAGAGAGAATTTCCAATTTTGGATTTACTTTCTTGAATGAGTCTGTTTGGTATTTAGTTTCATTTTGTTGAATTCGGTGGATTTTTTCTTCTTCTCTTCAATGAGTAAGTAGGTGTGGGCCTTCAGAGAGAGGTGTTCAATCGCCTTCTTCTTTCCATCATAATCCGTTCTGTTCATTACCACAGTGACGTTTCCCTTGTCGGCTTTCGTCATAACGAATTTCTTAAGGCTTCATATTCTTGTTTGGTGAGATTAGATGGCGTGTTTCGTTGAGTGATTAATATGTGTGATATCTTTTGACGAACAGATTGTGATTCTTCATTGGTGAATTGTGTATAGAGGAGGTTTGATCAGAGGTGCTATTTCCTCGACCGATCGATAATGGCTTTCTAGTGATATTGAAGTTCACACCTTGGTTTATTATGCAAAATCCTGATGTCTTTTTCATGACTCATGATTGGACAACATTTTTGAAAACAAGTGATATTCCCTTTTTTGTATATAAACCACTGTTGTGCTGATTTCAATTGATTTCTTTGAAGAATTTCGGACCAGATTGCCGAAAGAAACGTTGGAACTAATCATTTGAATTTCGCTGAAATTTTACAAATATAATGTTTTCACAATTGCCTACTTCTCACTCGGCGGTCAATTACTTTGCAACAATTATCCGAACAAAGCTTCGATGGCATAGCGGTTAGGACGCTCGCCGACCATGCACATGATACGGGGTTCGATCCCTGGCCACCGACGCATTCCTTTACCTCGCTAAGCCATAAATAATTCTGGTAGCGGGGACAGGACGGGCATGAGGCTAGAAACCCCATCCTGTAAAATTAACACTGCTACAGAAACTTCAAGCCAATAGCTTGGAGCCGTATATTCAACTGGGGAACTTGAAGGGAAAAAGAATCTGATGAAATCTAGATCACACAGTTCATATGAACTCTATCTATTCACATAAAACTACTTAGTATGAATAAGTAATTGGAAAGAGAGTTGTGTTTGCAGCTTCAGATGAGTTTTTAAAATTATGCAAAATTGTACCTCTTCAACATGGAAAAAATACATGATGCTAGTAGAAGACATCGTGATACTATTGACAGATGTAAGAGCTGCAATAATAATGAACTGACTCGAATGTTGTCAGCTAAGTAGGTTACAAATACTAAGACAGTGTTAGGCAAGGAAGCGGAGAGAACTAATCGAATAGGTTATGCAGCTGTATGCATCCTGATGACGATGACTCATGTGTTACTCATTTCAAACCGCCAGCTCCCTCAACAAGAAATCTGAGCTGACATCGAATTAGGCTGGAAATGAGTTGGCAGTGACCAAAGCAAAACATCCAGTCAATTCATGAAGTCCTTGAGAGTTAACCTGAAACGCTTAGAGACAGGTAAGCTGACTGACTGACTGGCCGTGGTCCGAAACCGACGAAACCCCAGTGGCTTCAGACTGTCAGTAAACTGACTCAAAATCTCTCTCAATGCTGTGCAAATGTATTCACTTATGTGTCTGTTGTAAATTATTTTGCAATCTCGTTTAACTACTCATGACTAGACGAAATGAAACTACCAAATTTACGGTTCACAAAGTTCAAAAGTATAAACACGTCAATTATTTATACCAGTAAGGGTGGAAATGTATTCACACACACACACACACAAACACTGGGATCACTAACAGATGAGAAGAGTCCTCATCAATATTGGCATATTGTCATCTCACACTGATCCCTGATGTCAATTATCATTAAAAATTTAGAACAAACTTAAGCCATTTTAGTTAAACAATTCGCCTAAATGAAATAATTGGAATAATTAACAAGTTTGTTTTAATGAGAGAGACAGGCAGAGAGAGAGAGAGAGAGGGAGAGAGAGAGAGAAAATAATTTTGAAGCAATCTCTGTTTGGAAGTTACTAAACAACTCGTATTTCTAGTGTTCTACTAGAAAGCTTGTTCATTTTATAGTGTCAGCTAATCCTCACTTACAACTTGTAATAATTGAATGGTAGACTTTCCCGTCGATTGATTGGACCGAAGTACTTGGTCTCAGGTTGACATGTCTGTTGGCTTCTTGTGTAGATGCTTCGACGATGTCTGGGAATGAAATTAGAATTCAATTTTTGGATGGTGACTAGTAGTGGAATCCAGGATGACGCGAATTTCGTCCTATTTGGGACTCGTGGTCAGCTAAATATACCTGAATTCCCCAGTGAGTGATCATGTTCCTACCGAGGCTCGAACCCAGTGTCCACAGTTTCAAACGCCAAAGTGGCCTAAGTGATTTGGTGGATAACACTCTCTTTCCAATATATTCTCGACATCTTCGAAATGTTCTACCTTACCTGCACTCGAATTGATTAAGCCACAAAGGAGAGACCGCGGAGTACTAGATCGGTTAAGCGTTGGAATATCTGGACTGTCTGTATTCATTAGCCCAATAGACATGGGAACGTATTTGTATGAGCCAAATGGTGCGGTACTGGCGGTTTTCGGAACGTCATCAGGATGAATGGGAATGTGATGACAGACTCTAACGAGGTCGATCTTGGAGAAAACTTTAACACTCGGTAAACAGCTGGCGAAATAGTTTATGAATGGTAGTGGCTACCTGTCGAGTACCGTTCGCTTGTTCAAAGCTCGGTAATCGCCACATGGCTGTATTTCACCGGAAGACTTTTAGGCACCATATGAACTGGTGAAGAGCTTCCACGATCGGCCAATTGGTTTTAATATGGTGAACGAGTAATGTCTCGATTCAGCTTCTCCGAAAGAAGGTTGCAGAAGATCGTGGAACTGATCCACTCATTCGGTAAACGGAGAAGTCGGCTTGCGTGTGACCATCAGATTTGAATACGATGCTGTGCTGACTGTACCAGTAATGTACGCTTGATTGTTGGAGGCGATCGATTTTGGATTTATTGGATGTACATGCGATTTATGGTTGTGCGAGAAATCGATGCCTAAGATGTGTGGTGGGAGGTCTGAAATGATATTAGACCAAGTATAGGCATTTCACAAACCAAAATTCAAAGTCATACGTTCTCACTCATACGTCGGAATACTGAACTCGTTAACAGCTTGGAGCGTGACCGTCGTGTCAGAATGTTGAGGCTCCTGTGTGGACGTATTGAAAGTACACTTCTGCTCCTGTGTCGACTAAGAATGTAGCGCCAGTATTCCGATGTGCTACATGAAAGGAACACGACTGCTGGACTGTAGATTGTTGATGGCAAAATTGGTCACAAATCCGGATATATGCCTTGCTTCTCTTGCTTCCGTAATTAGGGTGGAACCAAAAAATAATGTCACGATCTCTGAACATGCTAGGTGACATGAATTGTAGATTTTCTGTGCTGGATTTTCTCTGTGTAGTTAGTTTTGTTAACTGGAAGAGTAAGGGATCAGCTTCATATTATATAGTCTTTCTCATGTGGTTTTGTTCTCTGAGCTGGATGGTTAGTTTGCGAAGCTTTCATCACCTTACTGGGTGACATCTTCAGCGCATACTTCAATTTGAAGTGAGCTTTTAGATTTCTCCACGAGTTTATTAATCATCTCTCCTGGTGACCTTGGACGTGATTGGTTGTTTGTGTGTGTTTTCACACCTTCTAGGTTACTTGCATTGGAACCGGTTGTTTCTTTGAATTGAACTTTGACCCTTTGTGTGTGAAGTTTCTTTCTTATTGGTTGATAACTTTTGTCTATCTCGATGTGTCTATTGATTGATGATTCACTGGAATGCCAAGCTTCTAAAAATTCTCTAGCATTCTTGTTATTTCCTTTGTCTAATATTTGAACGTTGTCCCAGTCGAATTGATGTCCGTAGTTGTCTGTGTGTAGTGAAATGAGGGAGTGGATATCATGTCTTTTGACGGCTAGCTTATGTTCGTGGATACGAAGACGAAGGGGACGTCCACTTTGGCCGATGTAGTGTTTTTCGCAGTTGTTACAGTTTATTTTGTAGATGATGTTGGTTTTATCTTCTTTCGCTATCGAGTCTTTTGGTTGACATAGAATTGAGTGCAGCGACTTTGTTGGTTTGTGTACGACGTCAATTCCTAAAGGTTTGAAGAGTCTTGTAGTGATTTCTGAGATATCTTTTATGTATGGTAGGGCAATTTTCTTTGTGCTTTCCTTGGTGGCTTTTGCTTTGGTAGGTTGGCTTGGGGGTATATGTTTCTTGATGAAATTCCGTGGATATCCATTCTTTTGGAAGACGTCCATGAGATACTTTTCTTCAATTTTCCTTAAGGTGGGAGTGCTGCAGTGAGTCCT
>OX235270.1:163116630-163283080 GCA_944472135.2 Trichobilharzia regenti
AACTTCTTTGATCCCCTATAACTGTATCGTCGAACATTGCTTCCTTGAGTGCGGTGGTACCAACAAACGTTACCAAGATCTCTGGAGATGCCAGGTGACCGATAACGACGTCTATGAGATGAATTCAACAACGGATCTGTTGTATGGGTGTGGTTTGTGATGCTAAGGTGCCTTAAAGCGTCCACCTCATGTTATAAAGTCTGTAAGCTGTAATGAGTGTCTAGTACTTGCTTTGTAGAAGCTACAGCGTGAGTTGTTGACCTCTGATACATGCAGTCAGTTATTTCGACGGACTTATGAATATTGGTGTCATCACCTCAAAAGACAAGGAATTGTTGAATTCTTGTAAGTAGTCTTCATAGACATATGTGACAAGAGTCTTTTATCTATATTCCAACTTGTTACGAGGCTTCGCATATACTCCTATTAGTTGGTAGGGAGTTTTGCCATCAAAATTGACATTTTGCAATGTGCAAAACGCTATCTACAGTAAAATACAAATAAATTTGTACAAAAAAGCACGAGTGAATATTTGAAAAATAATTGTAAGCAAAATCAAATTTCAAAATACGTGAACCCAAAACAAGTGTGCGTAACCGCACAGTCTGTTTGAAACAAGTTGAACTAGTGTTCAACCATACAATTAAAAATTGAAAACATTTATTTTCCAGTACAATTAAGAAATTCGCAAAACACGTAAAATTAGTTTCCAAAGTACAGGATTTTGAATTATAATCTGTTAGTTAAAAATATTACAGCGGTACTGCACACTAAATAGCTTAATATTAGTGTTGGAAATCGAAATTTTATCCCTTATGCTGAGTACAGAAGACTTCCTCAGTGATTTGAGAATAATGCATATATCTACCTTTCCTTTCTCTTCCTGCCTCTGGTATTCCTGTTTCTTTTCAATAGAAGTAGTGTTTTTTTTCTGTACGGGGTGACTTCGCTGACTCCACTCTAAACATTCCTTTTCTACCGGACTGCAGGTCAAGATGATGGTGTTTACCAATGGAATGTTGGACGTATATTTCCTCCCATCTTCCACTTTCCAAATGGATGTACTTACATATCAAGTGAATGCTGGCATGTTTCTGTCTGAGATTCGAGTGCAACACCCGCCACAGACCAACAGCTTCAACCAAATACAACTAATCAACGGAAATACAAAATTACTTCTGTTTGACTACTTAAAGTAGGTGGAGTCAGTGATGAAGAGTGAAAACCTTGACTAGAACTGGCTGAAACATTAGTTCCTGAATCAGTGAGGCATATTTCCGCAGTCCATCGGTTACAGCTAATACACTGAAACAAAATAATATTAGCAATTAACTGTGAAGCGAAACTTGGACTGTAGATTAATAATAATACTATTCCCTTGGGTTTTGAGTGGAACGTAGCATTTCAGCACCACATCTACACTTTTTCCGGTTCTCAGCAGTCCTCTTTATCTGGCTTCACGATCACTCAAAGTCACTTATCTCCTCCTCACTAAATAACCTCCTTCACATCACCTTCGGATTTGCACGCCCAGCTTGCTGTTTCCCATTTCTGCTATAACGGGGTGCTACCGACTTATGGTTGTCTTTTAAATTGCTCAGAGAAAGTTTTTGAACATGACATCATAAGCAAGTGGTCACTTAGAGAATATTCCCCAAAATGAGATGAACACAAAAGACAGATATAACTGCCACAGCAAGGACAATTTTTTGCTATTCAAAATATAGAGTATATATGTACATGTATTTTATAAAACCTCAGAAATTCAAACCATAAATACAATACAAATCTGAATGCCTGCATGGCATCGCAAATCGTTGGAAATTCGAACCGAAAATAAGCCAGTCAAAAGCTATCCAGTCTGGTGATCAAGTCAGTTCACGCTTGAATTATGACTTGATGTCTGACATCAATACGTCTTGGCGCCCGTAAAAATCGGGTTTCCTCTCTAGGGCTCGCCACGTGGTGTCACTCAGATATCTTCTCAGAGTCTGTCTGAACCATCTCCTTTTCATTGAGTATATTTGTTTTTATCCGTGGGCCATAGATGAGAGGAGCCATATAATACTAATTGAATGACCAATATGACTAGTTTGACGCCACCAACATCAACCAGTAATGCTTGTTAACTAGCTTGTTAGGCAGTCAAACATAAGTGATATGAACACCGTACTGTCGTTTAGCGGACTTTAGGACAGCACTTTTGAATGTTTGACATGCGCTTCGCTGCTGTTAATGCAAGATGATGCTACAGGAGTACAGGTCTTTGCTAACTGCCAATATAAGGGAGACGGTGGAGTGGATTGGTAGGGTGTACCAAGAACCATTTTCCTTTTTTGGTAAGTTGCCAGCCCAACAAGTTGCTTGCTGACGAAATCTAAGCATGGATACAAAGGTTTCGTTTGAGATTTGCCAACTTACCCACCATCTCTACCTAAGTAGACTTGATTAACGGCTGGTTATTGATCAAAGGACGTGTGTGCTGCACAGTAGCAGCAGTTTGCTCCATCCTCCTTTATGGCTGTGAGAGGCATACCAGCCATTGAAAATGGAAGACATGAAAAGGCCGACTAGCTGTCTCTCATCATAGGTACTTGGGTTCTACCTACATGCCGTGATAGATGGTATAATAGGGTGAGTAATATTGCTGCAGTTGGGCGTCGAGCACCAGGTAAGGGGGGAAAGTCAATCGACGAGGTTGTGAAACATCTGCATTGATTGAAATGGTGTATGTTACGCATGCTAGCCTAGTCACTGATCGCCTTCATTGACAGGAAATGTTATCTGAGGTAACATAAGGTGGATGAAGTTGGAAAAGAGTTAGCCAGTGGTGGGTGGTCAGACCAAAACATGGCTTCATCAGTCAATGAAATCCATAACAAGAGTTTGTTTAAGCCAACCAGTCAGCCACCGCGTAGGGAGGTGTAGACTGTCTGTCTACCTGGGTGGAGTCTTCTGGATGGTAAGAACCATTGATAACTGGAGACAATTAGTGTGACATGAATCGAAATCCCAGTTGTCAATAATGGTGAATATGCACTCACTCTTTGTGATTTGCCGTATCATCCACTAAGACTCTATTGTGTTCTTCCTTATTGCCATTCTTTTTCCCTCACTCACACTTCTGTTTATTGTCTCACTCTCTTTTGGGTCTCTCTTTACTCTCTTCTTTTGCCTGGTTGTGTTACGTGCAGGGAGAGTGGCAACTCGAAGCTTTGGACATATGTGCAAAGTAGTCCAGCTGACGAGTCCCAATTAGGACGAAATGCGCATCCTGGATTCCACTGCTAGCCACCATCCACCAATTGTATACAAAGTAGTCCTACGTTTAAACAAGTAAGTCAGCTCATTAGTATAGTGTAACACCCTGTTTGACTTACTTAAAAGAGTCGAAACAGCCGACTACTTTACCTAAATGCCAATATACGGAATAGGTTGTGGTTTACAACTTATATAGTTGTTCAAGGTGAAACAGGTCCCTATTTTGAACTGGGAGAATGTAAAAGGGCTAATTATCTTTTGATCTTGGATGTCTACATTAAGGGTTACGTGTTATGCGCCATAAATATTGGCAGATAATAGTTACTGCTAAGTATTGAGGGGCTGCTTTAGAACGGAAAGTCAGCGAGGTCGTGAAGAAACTGTATCAACTGATTCGGTCAGCGCGCATGTTATTCATAACAACTCAGCAACTGTCTGTCAAAGGACCTGTGTACTGCACAGCGACTATCTCAGTTTCTTTATGTCACTTTTGTCTGATACTCTGCAAAGCCTGAGAAAAGGGGGAGAGACGGCTGCAGGGCTAGGGACCCTACTTCGGAAAATCAAAGCACTACAGATACTTCAATGCACGAGAAAGATATAAGAAATTCAAGAAATGGGAAAATGGAACTTATTTTCAGCTTGAATTGGAGAGGCGAAATGACTCTGTGGGCTGGTAAAAGCCTTCGGAAAACCAATCGGCCAGCCAATGTGTGTTTTTCCCATGAAAGTAAAAATAAGAATGGGGTGTGGCATGCTTTTGTCCATGCCAAGTAAAATGTTAAGTCACATCATCCTGGAGGGAATAAGAGATGCAATGGATGCAGAACTTCATTAATCCACATCATGCTGGATTCAGGAAAGACAAGTTATGTGCTGATCAAATTGAAATCCTACGAATCAACAACAATTAGAGAGAGCACAGAATGGAATCCAAACCTCCATCTCAGCTTCACCCTGACAGACAGAGTTGACCGTGAGGTAGTTTTGACCCTATTTCAACACTGTGGAGTGCAGTGTACCAAATCTTAGTCAACTTCATTCAACCAGTTGGCTATATGACAATCGTACGTGCCAAGTGATCTACAACGGAAACTTCAGCGAAACCTGCCTTCGAAGTGGGTGAATACAGGAGTAAGACAAGACTGCCTGTTATCACCGATGATGTCTCTGATTTCGGTGGACTGAATTATGGAAGAGAAAATCAGTGGGGTGCTTGAGGGCAGGAATACGTTGGGCTGATGAGAAGATCCTAGAAGACCTAGATTTCGCGCATCTATGATTTATGTCAAACGTCAAATTAACTCGAAGAATTACAAATAGGCGAAAATCAACAAGTGGTTTGCAGAAGAAGCAGGGAAGAGAAGACCTCACCTGAACAAACTAAAGACTAAGATGATGAAAACAGCTGCTCAGCAACAAGAACAACCAGCACAAATCTCTATCAACGGAAGAAATCTGAAAGAGATTACTTCCTTCACTTATCCGGCTAAGATGCATCGTTTCAACTACAGACAGAGGGACTAATAAAGATGTCAAAGTCTGCGTCGAAAAGGCAAGACACACCTTCATCACTCTGAAATCAGTCTGGAAATCTCCACTGTTCCACAACACAAAGAACCAGATTCGGATTTTCAACACCGATGTTAAGTTGACCAATCATTTCTTCTTCATGGATGAGGGACGTGATCAGTGCGTCACGTAAAGCATTTCCAACAGTCAGCTACAGACTTCTGTCAACAGCTGCCCCTTCGCCTGACTCCATATTGAAAGTCAGATAGCCGGCCTGCCAGAAAGAATAAGCAATAAGGAACTCTGGTAACGAGTCAATCAAAAGCCACTCGCTCAACAAATATGCAGGCGAAAATGGAGATGGACTGGGAACAGTTTGAGGAGACTGTGGAATGTGGTCGTGCGCCAGCCAAGCCATCTCTCGACTGGAGGCCGAATGGGAAGTAAGCGACGAGTTGGTCTTTTATCGAAGGGTGAAATGGAGGAGATTGTGTGGCGAGGAGGATATGGGAGATTATGCACAACCTTACACCTAGGTACAGAAGACATCAGCAAATACAGCTAAGTGGAGATGTGAGTCGGCTGAAGCTCTATGTTTCACTCGGGACCCAAAGGAACAATAATATTAGCACTATATGCACTTATAGCCCAAAAATCTAGTACAGCATAGTTTAAGGAACAGACTGACAAGGGAATCCTTATTTATCGTATTAAGTGAGTGGCGTAGGAATGATGATTCAACACTGTGCACCTACAAATTTTGGAAATTTCGAAGTTGTTTATAGTTACAGTTGACGATATGATATGATTATGAAAAAACAGTAATAAATGGAATGACTTTTCTGACATAATTAAAGTGTACTCGAAATCAACTGGGCAGCATGGGAAGTCATCTGATAGAGCTGTTTAACGCTGGTATCAGACAAACAATGTCTTCATCACCATAGAAGTTGAATCGATTTATTATCAGGTAGTGAAACAAAATTGCTGATGTGAATGAAGTCATACTGATTTTGTTGAACACTGAACAAGTGGAGTTTTGTTTTATCAAACACAAAAATAATATTTCATCAGTTTTAAAATATTGTTTTCTCCAAAAGAAAATAAAAATATATATGATCTTAATAAACTTATGAATTTATTGCTTGCAATGAAAGTAGAAATAAAGTTGCAGGAAAAAAATTTTCTTTTTAGTTTTCGTTTAGAAACGATCATCAGTCAATAAATGACGACTATATTTATTATAAATGTGATACATTTAATGATGAATTCTCCATCATTAACGTTGAACCTTGTTGGTCGAAATGATTTTGATCACCGTGGTAGTTGACAGTCCCTGATGAATTGATGATACTCGATTCTATAGATGAAAATTTAGCGGTAAAAAGCAGAGAACAATGAAACATCATAAAATATATTATTTTGGATGTGGTAGGAATCACTTTAAAGTAGTAAACTTCATATGATTCAATCATTGTGTGATTGGATGATTGTAAAATCTCATCGTCGATTTCTTACACCCTAGACTTACTCAAATCGTCAACAAATCATAATTTTCACTTTTCGCTGACCTGGAGGAATCAGAACAGTCTATTTCCACTGCCCTGAGCCGATTTTAACATGGTTACAAATATATATAAATATGATATGCTCTCACTCAATAAAAGTTGTATCCCAACAGTTACAGGTGCTAGCCTTTGTCTTCTGATAGTTATATGGCTCAGTGAGGCGGTAGCTACCACGTACGAGTACGTATATTTAGCATATCGTTTGAGCTGTCCATTGCCTCGGTACTATTATAACTATACCCAAAAGTGTAGTCGGCCAGATCAACTGTCGATGTGATCATATCAATTAGAGACAGGTACGTAACAGAGTAACGTTACCTTAATGCTGAGTGATGCATTCATACTGGCGACCCAACAATCGGCTCATTCTTAGTCTTAGAGTAGATGAAAAAGTTTAAATTTAGACATTCGAAAGGCACAAATGCACTGTAGAGGCAGGTAATTTCTCAGAATTCTTAGCCACAGCATTCATAACTGAACATTGGATGCTGACCTTCACTGTTTAATTCGACTTGTTCAGCTGAGGGCTAATGGTCAAGCATTCATACAATTTGGCACGCTGTCGTGTTACGTTCGGATGCTTGCGCACGATCCCTAGGTAGTTAAGCAATCACCCTCACCCAAAATGTACTTCATAATTCGGACGATCAATTTTAGCGTTTTGCTTTGCCTATGGTCTCGACGAGGAAGAATTATTATAGAAGTTGTGGGCATTAGGTCTTGAATTAGAAAATATCGTACTGCCCTTGGACGTCAACGCCCTCAGCCTCTAAAGCAATAACCAATCTGGAAGGAGCGATTGCGCTTAAAGGTATATTTGCCCGCCAAACGTGGCGGACACTCGGGTGTCCACCTTATCAGAGAACGGAGCATACTGCAAGAAACGCATCGGGTGACGCAATGAAATTATCTGGCTAGATTGAATGCGACATAACTTTCCGGTCGACCTCGTTCCAAGGAACATGCTACATCAACAATCGTCATGATTTGAACTTGCTTGGTATTGACTGGATCGAAAAGATGAAACTCTGGGATGTCCTACTGAACTCAGTTTGTTCCAATGTACAGTGCTCAGATAGTCCTACCAACATGTTGATGCATCCGAACCCGACCGCAAAGTTCATGAGTCATCTTCACACCAAACACGCTGCCGTTTAACGAGAGTCTTTGGGTTGCTGTACCGTGCAAAAAGCCAGACCATACCTCAAACCTTATGCCAAACCAGTTTTTAGACCAAAACGCCCAGTACCGTATGCCGCACTATCGTCCCTTGACGCAGAGCTGGATCGTTTAGAAAAGTTGAACGTAATCAAGCCAGTCGATTACTCATCCTGGGCAGCTTCCATAGTGGTTGTCAAGAAAGCAAACGGTACCATCAGACTTTGTGCTGATTTCTCAACAGGACTCAATAATGCCCTTGAAGATCAACCGTTTCCACTTCCAGTACCGCAAGATCTATTTGTCAAACAGAATGGCGGTAAATACTTCAGTAAACTTGATCTAGCTGAGGCTTACCTACAGATTGAGGTCGAAGATGATTCTAAAGAGCTTCTGACAATCAACACTCACAAAGGACTGTATCAGTTCCAGCGACTTCTATATGGTGTTAAACCTGCTCCTGCTATATTCCAACAGATAATGGATGCAATATTAGCTGGTGTATCGGGAGTGGCCGTTTACCTCGATGATATCATAGTCACAGGAGAAACTCAATTCGAACTCTCCAATTGGTTGGATAAAGTCCTGACAATACTCAGTGATTCCGGTTTCCATTTACGTCCGGATAAGTGCAATTTTTTCATGACTTCAGTGAAGTACCTGGGATTCATTTTTGACAAAGATGGTTGCAAACCCGACCCCTCCAGTGTGTCAGCAATTCAACAGATGCCTGCCCCTAATAATCTCAGTACGCTGCAGTCCTTCCTGGGGATGATCAGTTACTATAGTGCGTTCCTGCCAGATTTACATCGTCTCAGGGCCCCAATGAATCAGTTGCTCATGAAGAATGCTAAATGGAACTGGTCAGAAGAACGCCAACAAGCTTTCATCAAGGTCAAGAAATTACTCCAGTTTGACCTGCTGTTAACACATTACAATCCAAAACTGGATATAACATTAGCTGCAGATGCGTCCAACTATGGTATTGGCGCTGTCATTTCACATGTGTTTCCAGACGGTGTTGAAAAGCCAATAGCATATGCATCGCGAACCTTGACAAAGGTAGAGCAGAATTACAGTCAGGACGAAAAGGAAGGATTAGCGCTCGTGTTTGGGATTCAAAAGTTCCACAAAATGCTGCTTGGCCGAAAGTTCACACTTTTTACTGATCACAAATGACCATTATCGATTTTTGGCTCCAAGAAAGGTATTCAAGTCTACACAGCCAATCGACTCCAACGATGGGCGACTATGCTACTAGGATACGACTTTCAGATCAAGTACAAATCTACAAACGATTTCGGGAGTGCAGATGTCTTCTAGCGTTTACTCAGCTATAACAAGTCCGCAAGGGAGGACGTTGTGATTGCCGGCGTTTCTGTCGATGAAGACGTGTGCCACGTATTGATGACGGCAATAAACACTTTACCTGTTTCAGCCGACATGGTTCAACGAGAGACGCAGTGTGACCCGACATTACAGTCAGTTCAACAGTATCTGCGTTGTGGCTGGCCCTCGCGTATTGATTGTCCAGATTTAAAACAGTTCTATCAACGACGACATTCGTCATCCCTGGTCAATGACTGCATTATGTTTGGCGAACGTGTGGTCGTGCCTCGAAGTCTCCAACAAAAAGTCATGAGTCAACTACATTTTACGCATCCTGGTATTGGCCGTATGAAATCGTTGGCACGCTGTTACGTCTACTGGCCAAATATCGATCGTGAATTAGAAGCGATGGTTCGCTCATGTTCTTGCTGTGCTCAGGCTTTGAAAATTCCTATCAAGACAGATCTACAGCCGTGGCCCAACCCAGGAAAACCGTGGTCAAGAATCCACATAGATTTTGCCGGCCCAATCAATGACAAACAGTTTCTCGTGGTAATCGACGCGTATTCCAAGTGGCCGGAGGTTTTCATTATGCAAAATACCACAGTGACGATAACATTAAATAAGTTGGTTCAGCTTTAGGGCAGATTTGGTGTTCCAGAGATCATCGTTTCCGATAACGGACCTCAGTTTACAGCTGAACAATTCAAACAGTTTTGTGAGCGACTAGGTGTTCAGCATATTCGCAGCCCGCCTTACCATCCTCAGTCAAATGGACAAGCAGAGCGTTTTGTTGGTACACTCAAGCGCGCACTTCAGAAGTCAAACGGGGAGGGATCGATAGAGGATGTATTGAACGATTTCCTCTTCATTTATCGAACCACAACCAACCCATCATGCCCAAATCAAACATCTCCCGCAGAAGTTATGTTTGGAAGAAGACTACGTACTACTTTGGATACAATTATCCCGATCCCATCAAGACGGAGCAAATGTGGTCGAAATAGTGAATTTTGGTTCAATAGACGTCATGGCACCAAGCAAAGAAGTTTCATGGTTGGTCAGTTGGTACTGGTTCGTGACTGCATACGGAGAGATCGCCCATGGGTTTCTGGAGTGATCGTTGGAAGAAAAGGCCAAGTCATTTACAAGGTCAAGGTTGGAGACCTTATTTGGGTCAGGCATGCCAATTAAATAAGAAATAGACTAGTTGGTAAAGAGTTGAACGATCCCAAGTCCGCCGACGTACAATTTGAGCTATTGATAGATACGACGGATCCGAAAACGCCACATGGCCAAAATAGTCGAAACAAAGGCAAAGTGTCCCAGAAGCTAAGGAGATCACAACGACAACCAAGACCTCCAAAGTACCTACAAGTGATTCCGCGGTACAAAAGCTACCGGTAGCTCTATCTTAAAAGGGGAGGTGTTAGGAAGAGGCAAAACACATGCAATTGTCAAGTTATTAGCGCGTCGTCGACATGCATTTGTTTCTGCTCTCTGATTGGACGCTTGAACAATTCCAAACTCTCAACCGGATTGGTTGATAATAATAATAATAATAATCACTTTATTTGATTTCCAGTCTACCTTATTTTTGTATAAATACAGTCACTTTTGTCATAAATAAATGAATCTGGTTTTACTGCTGATTATCGCGTGTTCTGCTCTACTAGTTAAGTGGGCACTGGTCAGTAGTTAAGCGGTTACCTCGAGACAAAGATCTGGCATCATAACACCACTTTCCATATCTCCTGTGTAGGCGTTGTGGCACTCAGATTGCATGTGTGAGGTGTGCTGATTCGATAAACACAGATTCAGTCAATGATTAGTCTCTCCCTCACTGTCTTCACCCAACTACATCCCTTTTCAATATTTGCACCCTGTCCCCCTTACCCCTTTGTGTGGTTAAAGGCAAGTGAACGCAATGCAATACATTGGCCGAGCTGTATTTTTAAGGTTATTTAACTTAGCAGGATCATTTATTTCGCGTCTAGCTAAATTTCTATATTCTGACGATCTAACTGATCCCGCTCTTCTGATATTTTGATATATTATATAACTGACCTCACAATCATTACATGGTATTTGGTGATTTATGTGTAATTTTTCATACCTGGATCTATTGCGTTGTTCAGCCGGCAAAGTTTATCTCTGAGTGGGTTGATTGGTTGGTTCGTTGGTGTAAATGCCACCTCGACTGACTTCAGCTTCTGTGAGAGTCCAATATAAAGCCTCTGATGTTCCATTTTTATACGGCAGTACTACTCAGGCTCTGAATTCTGCATTATTTTCTTCGTTATTTTTCACATTTTCACATATATATATATATATATATACATATATATATAGAATAAGTTTTGAACTGTGGGATTAACATTCCGACTCTAGCTAGCATCAAATAGAATGACCAAATGTACTTAGTATTCTGTTTTTAATGCCTAATTGAACTGTGGAAACATGGCACCCTTTGGCACACATTGTCTGTGTCACACCACCACAGTACTAAACTGTCCAAGTTCTACACTCACATTATTCATGAAATTTTTATTCATTCCAGTGGTATCAAATGAAATAATCTCATTAAAAGTTCATTGAATTTATACAAATGTTTTTTTGTTTTCTTTCACATTCCCCAGTGGAACATAGAGCCTCAAGCTAGAGACTTGAAGTTTCTGTAGCAGTGTTTATTTTACGGGATGGGGTTGCTAGCCTCATGCCCACCCTTTCCTCTTTACCAACATTATTTCTGGCTTAACGAGGTAAAGGAGTGCATCGGCCGGGGATCGAACCCCGGACCATGTGCATGGTCGGCAAGCATCCTAGCCGCTATGCCACCGACGCAAACCTAGCAGAAGAATTTCACTGTCAATTTAATCTACATATTGGTGATTTTAAGATGCATGCGGACAATGGCCACTGGGGTTCACTATATGTATGATGTCAAAAGGAAGCTGATCGACGGCACTAGAATTCCAGTGGAACTATGCCATAAATCGACGGACATGAATACATACTGTAATCGTTACAGTTAACCCGGAACAACAGAATACCTTAGAAATATTTAATTCAACTTGAACTTTCTCGGTGGTTGATTGGAACGTAGTTATCTGCCTCAGGTTTACATGTTGGCTCTTGGTAAGGATGCTTGAACGATATCTGAGAATTTAAATCGAAGCAATTTAGGTGGAAATAGTGACTTGTAGTGGAATCCAGGATGCATACTTCGTCCTAAATGGAACTCGTCATCACTTCAGTCCAGTCAATCAATAGGAAAATCGAAAGTGAATTAAGTGATAAATGAAACCTGTTGCTTAAGACACAATGGTTGTGGAGGCCCAAGTGGTCTAGTGGATAATGTTTTGACTTTTGAAACTATGGGCACTAGATTCCAACTCCGCTGGGAACACTATCACTTACTGCGGGATGCTTGTATATCCAGATGAGTTCCAGAATGGGAGGAAATGCATATACTGGAATCTACACACCACCAGTCTCCAACCAACAAATTATCTTAGGAATGGTTACAGGATTTCATCATGAGCTGACATTAGTTAGAGAACCATTGGAAAACCTGGTTTTCCTGATTTTGGTCTTTTCAACAGTTTGCACCACTGACTATCAGGGTTTTAAAGATTATACTTCCAGTCAAAATACAAGTCCGTAGACTACTTCAGCAAATGGCTGGCACATGAATTCCAAGTACAACCAGCTTTTGATTTTAACGAGGCTGCCATCATTCAGTATCATCAGCTGTTAGTATTTGTCCTCATACCCAATCTAGTGGACCTGGAGTGCCCCACAACCATCAAACTGTGGAACAGAGCAAGTGTCTAGTACTCCCCGCTAGTGGTTTTCCAGTACTTCTCTATTATTATTATTATTATTTATTGTTCCCTAGGCTTCCGAGTGGAAAATACGGCTTCAACAATACATTTCCACTTTTTCCTATTTTCTGCTTTCCTCTTCAGCTGGGTCCACGATTTCCTAAATTCTTTCATCTCTTTCTCACACGATCTCCTCCATGTCACCCTAGGATAACCCAGTCGTCTCCCATTTGGATTCCATCTGGGGGCCTGGCACACAATGTCATTCGACGTTCTCCTCAGTGTATGCCCATTCCATCTCCATTTTCTTCTGCATATTTGTTGAGCGATCGGCTCTTGGTTGGATTGTTTCCCAGAGTTTCTTCTTATTAAATAATATCGGTTGGCCATTTGATTTTCAGTATGGAGCCAGGGAGGGCGATAGCTGTTGATAAATGTCTGTGACTTTTTGGAAATCTTTCTCACGACACATAGTGCAAGTTTCTGACCTGTACAGAAGAATTGACTGACTTCCCATTTGTGCCGAAAATCGGAATCTTTTTGTTTATGCTGGTTGAATGCAGAAGATTTCCAAACTGATTTCAGGTTGATGAAAGCGTGCGTATCTCGCCTTTTTGATTCTGACTTCGACATCTTCATCCGTTCCACCTGTAGCTGAAACGATGACTCCAAGCCAGATAAATGAAGAAGGTAACCTCTGTCAAATCTCTCCTGTTAATGGTGATTGCTGCTGGTTGCTGTTGTTGTTGCAGTTCGTTGGTTATCTTCATCGACTCCATCTTCTTGATGCTCACCTGGAGTTCTGTCTTCGCTGCCAGCCTCCTCTGTGATTTTTTTGGTTGTAGACTGTAAGTCTTCGGGTTTTTCTGACACTAGACATATATCATATGCTACGTCCAGATCTTCTAGAGTCTTCATATCGGTGGTCCAGCGTATTTCTGACTCCTCGCCAGTAGTTCTCCAATTGACATCAATCGGTGACTGAAAAAACTTATTTTTATTTGAGTCTCCACCCAGCGTCTAATGGTTTCTGTATTACGTAACTGTTGCCTACTAAAACTTTCATATTTTAATAACACACAACTTAGGAAATAATCCTGTTGTTGCGATATAAAACTGAAGTAGAAATTCTCCAAACACGGTTTTTGAAATCTCTCATTAAAAAGCACAACCAGAGGGAGAGTCCACATGTGTATATAGCTTGGGAACAAAGAATATCTGGTAAACTCAGGACATTCAGTTTCATTTGATGAAAAGTCCTACAAAGTCACAAAAAGAGTGTGAGATGAAGGCGTCTATTGCATAGCTGAGGCACTAAGAATTTGAAACGGTAAGCCCACGCTGTAGGTATTCATCAAGAGAAATACACCCAACCATTGTTGTCTTTATCATGACACTCAGAAATAGTCATATTGGCTATTCGGGATCTGAAATAGGACTTCTGCATTCAGAAGCACTGCATACATTCACTCACCCTACCGTGATCACAGTGACGTTCTCAGGATAATTTTACTTCAATTTATTCTGTAGGTTTACTATTATTATTATTATTATTATTCTCATCCTCCTTGTTTTGTTATCACTTTATTATTGTTCATTATTGACTGTGCAATTCCATATAGATCTAATAAACACATTTTGTTGTCCTTCCATTAATTTCCGTCCACTCTACGCCAGTTAACTGCCTCATCCCAACTTCTTCCTCTTATTTTTTTATTCTCCAATTAGTCGTCCTCTTCTAGACTACACCTTACATTGCGTAGTATATTACCTAGGACACAAATATAATCTCATTGATACCATAAATGATAATTACGAAACTAAAATTAAATGCAGGGAACTGCATACCATTGACTGACATCCATTAATGGCAGTAGCTAAACTGATAATTGATTAGATCTAAGCGCGGTCGTTTAGGGCCAGCTCGTTAGTGGCATACCTGTTTCAACTCAATTCAGGTAGTTGAATCAATTCAAACCATTTGATTTCCTGCTGGCTCTTTAGCTAGCTGCTTAGGAAAACTCGTAATGCCATTTTGTGAATTTCTCAATTTCACTCTCTGATCTGAGTCAAAATGGGAACAACACTCAAATTGTGGTGAGGGATTGTCTGCTAGCCAAAATTGTAGACAACAACTTATGTCAATTTTAACGTCCAGAATCAGGGTCATGAGAAAAAAAACAATAAAAAAGCTTAACCTTGAGGAACTCAACACCAAATCACAGCGGACTCAACGCGTGCTATTACGATTCGCAGATATATAGCTAAACTATCTAAGAAACAGCCACGAAGAGATGACAGAATAACAGTGAATAAACAACCAATCAGAAGACGTTGCTTCTCTAATAACAATGACGAATAATAATGTACATAAAAATCTTTAAATATCTCTTGGTTTTCTCAATGAACGATCTGTTGTCTGGCCCTTGTCTTCTGTCGTTACAAGATGAGTTCTTATTCCACAATATTAAAATGGCCATCTGTCGTTTTTAGATGAATTTAGTTCTGGTTAGCTTGCAAGCAGTACTGGTTGATGTAGGATTCTGCTGTACAACTACGACCCATCTCGATCCACCAGTAGTGCACAGTTTTTTTCTTACCCTGTTTGTTGATGAAACTTTATAGGTAGCCATTTTCCATTGGGTAACTTAAGTTCACTGTCTGATTTATAGGCTGAATATATTCTGTCTGCTGTCAAGAAAAGAGTCATAATCACATTTCGTTTATTAGCTAACTGAGATAGATCGGTCCTTCGTGGGTGTGCCATGTATTTTTCTCTGCAAGTGGATATCTAGGAAATGGGATCTTCCATTGTCTTCGTGTTCCATTGTGATGAAATTGGTGCTTTCATATGCGCTCGTAGATAATCCAAATAGTAGACACGAAGCGTGATTTAGATAATGGCATACAGTGAATGTGTCATCTACCTTTCTGTGATATGCTTTCGCTACGTCAGTTGCATATTCATTCAAGCGTTGTCTGCTTTTAACCTCAACAGTTGTGCAGATATTTTATATTATCTTCTTACTAACATTTTGAAAGCTTCTTCTATTAATGTTGTATCTGACGCTTGGAGAAAAGATACTAAAGTTATCTAAACATCTAAATCATATACTGTTTAAATGTTAAATTCAGACCTGTCTATAACGCTTCTCCTTTCATGAATTTAATAGAAAAATTACATTCACTTAACCTTGAACCTTCCTTGAAGGGATTATGTGACCCTAAACAATTCCCAAATAAACAGAGTATATCTACTGTAAATGCTTCTGGTGTTGTCCTACATCATAATATTGCTTCCTGTATAGCAAAGAAGCAAAATATGTTTTCTCCTCGAATATACATTGGCTTATGACTTTGTTCCCAGATGTCATATGTGAAATAAGCTTTCCATGATATCAACTCCCTCATAGCCAGTTGCTTCCCGAAATGATTGTTCCAAAATGAATAGCTTTCTGTCCGACATCAGCCGGTGGTCGAAGTTTAACTTTCCCACATTAAATCCCTTTACTGTATGTCGGACAGTTAATTTCACTTACTTTCAGCAATAAACGGGGTCTTAACCAACTCATCAGTTCACACGACCTTTCAAAGTCATGTGATCACAATTGATATGATTATGAACAATAAATTATGTTTGAAACATTGTCATTTAGTAAATAATACTGTTTCCCTCACTGTGTTATACATCTAATAAACAAACCAATATGGAAACATTAAATACCTCGATACAATTCTATCCTCTAACACTTGTTGTTCATCCGTCACATATCTCGTTGATTTCTAAGATAACGCTTCGTCTAACCCCATTCCACATGTTGAAGTTAAGATAATCTGGAATCACTCAACCAATATTCTTACAGTTTGTTAACTCTTGTATCTAAGCTATTATAATTTATGGCTCCCCAACACACAGTCTTTCCTAGTCTGCTCAAAAACGAGAGGGGAAGGGTCTTGAAGGTTGTCAGTAGGGTGAGTTGTGTGCCACTACCTAGTCAGCTCGTTACTATCATAGTCGACAAATACCTGAACAAGTCATATGAGAAATTCTCTAAATCCATATTGTCTGACTCTCATCTCCCTCTCCATTCATAACTCTGCCTCACCCTTGGTCCATCTGATCTGGTAGGATGAGAAGTCATCATGAATGATGATTATATGCTCGCTCACACCACACCGTATTCGACCCGCCCCCACTCGCCCACTTCCGATTTGATAGAAATAATGTTAAACGTGGAACTTACGACTTACTGTGTAATTAGAACTCAAGACAAACGACTCAGTCATTATCCTTTATCTGTTATTTTATCCTGAAACTCACTATCCTGATTATCTTGTAACTTTGTGTTACTAATGATGATATTCTCATTATTACTGTTGTTCTTATCATTTTACATTTGCGCATCATTTTAAGTCTAGCGTTTCTGATATTTTGCTGAAATTCTGTTGATGTAGGTTACGAATAATTTTGGTTGAGTGTAGCCTGTAATGTATTTCTTCTGTTGTTGTTACTGTCATCATTGAGTAATTTAGATGTGGTAATATTGTAGCAAGTGCTGAGAGTTCCACACTGTATCACAAGTAGTGTTGTTAGAATAAAGCGAACTATTTTTATTATCTCTGCTTTAAAAATCCTACTTGCTGTTAAAATCAAAAATCGGCGAATACCCGCTATATCTTACTTCTAACTGTGTATACTAATTCACTTGCTGACCTGTGTGAGTAATCACATTGGAAAAACACAAAGAAGAAGGGAACTACGTTAGATTTTTTTAATGTCTACTCAACAACCTTCATTTTCTGTCGTTGTATGTGTCGAACACAAAGTTAGAAATTTACAGGCGGGAACCAGCGAGTTGGCAGGAGGGGTAGGCAACAAAGATAGGAATCAAGTAACTCATAGAGACATGATGGAAAAACCTAGTGACCATCAGCAACAAGTATCAATCACTACCAATCGGAGAAACGTTTTGATGAAAGTCACCTTTCAAGTTTACTTTCTAGACAGCGACATTACAACATGAATACGTCAAAGTCGGTAAAGTTCGGAAAAGCAAGAAAGACAGACGCCCTCATTACTATGAGGTCAGTGTGGAAATCTGCCTCACTCGTTAGATAGGACACTACTAATGTCAAGTCAATCAGTGGTTCTGTATGAATATCAATACTTCACCTGATCTACCCGATGTTCCTTAAGTAACTGTTCTGTTTCCTTTACAGTTTTCTTTCTTCTTAAATGACTTCCATTCCCCATTATCATAAAGTCAGTTTTTCTAAGTATACTGATCATATGACTGTTCTTATACCAGCGGTTATTTCTCAATCACACTGTTCCAAAATAAACAACTTTTGTTTTGAAAATTAGTCAGCGGTCCTTGAGCTCAAATGGTCTTTGACTAGATCCGCGCTTCAATTGTCAGGTTGTTAATTTCACTTTCAGATGCAACCATGACTTACATGAACTGGTTAAGTCGTATGCTTCCACTATCAACAATGGCAAAGAAGTTGAAACTAAATTGAACATTAAATACACCTTGAACTAAGTACTTCCCCTGATCACCTCTTCTGGTCTTCCCACATCATGTTAGTTTTTAGAAAGACATTTCGTCTTATGTTCTACGTTACAAGACAACCTGGTACCAACCAGTCAGTCTCTACTTTTCAAGTTTGTTAATTCTTGTAGTATTCTGCCTATCCTTGTTTACTGATGTACCCTACGCACTTACCTTAGTCTTTCCTGGGCTACTAAAGAAAGACTGCTATGTTATACTGTGAAGGTCACTAAAAGTCATCAGTAGGGAAAGTAGGGTGTTGCAAAATCAACTCGTTATAACTGTTGTAGATAGTGGCCACAAGGACTTATGGAAGAAATTAGCAAGTATTATCTTGTTGAACGGACTCTTCCTACATAACTCTCTTTACGCTTGCGCGCATCTCATAAGGTAGGTGTGGGAATAGAAGCAACTTCAGAAAACCTTATCGTTTGGACAAATAAATATAAAATCTCTGCAATACCTTATTTAGCCGGGGTATATTTTATGTATGATGAGAAAAGTGTGCTTAGCAGGACATTACTAACTTACTGCAGAACTCTAAGTATACGACCCACTTAAAATTTAATTTTATATTCATATTCTTATTAAACAGTATTATCATTGTGAATGCCTCTATTTTAATTACTACACCTATAATGAGAAAGTTAGATGCAATACCGCATCACATGCTGAAACTTCCATGTTTGTACCAAAACAAATACTATATGGAAAAAATCTATTATTATTACTATTCTTATTATACACTCACAACAAAAGTATTTCTAGCAAGTTATTTCATAGTTTCATCAGTAGCTACCTTTGCCACCTCAGTGTTCAAAATCAGATGGCAAGAAAAACCAAAGTAGCCAGCAAACCATTCATCCACCCATGACTCTGTTGCCTGACAAGTATGCCGAAGAAAATAGAGATGGACACGACAAGCACGCTGAAGAGAAAGATTACCACCACTTGAGTAGAACCCTGAGTGGAAGCGATAGGTAGAGCGTCACTTAGAGTATGATGACCTGATGGAAAGCCTGTGAACAGTAGTTCAGCCAACTAAAGATGACTATAAAGAACGGAGTGAAACGGCTGATGTATCTCATCTGAAGCCGTATGTTCCAGTCGGAACCCCCAGGGAATACTACTGATAATGATGTCATCACAAGGGAAGGGAGGATTCAGAGGTCATCAGATTCCTTGTTAGGTAGGTTTATTTTAAATATCACACACAGTGATGACGCAGCATTAACAACTGGATAACAAAGTTTCGAGGATAAATCATTCGTCATAATCATATCAGTCTAGTCACACAGCTTCACAGTTTGCCTTATATATATAACCCCTGTTTATTCATCTTCCCCTTGTTATTTATGACCACTTTCCGTATCTCCAGTAGAGGCGCTGCGTCATTTTGATCGCACTTGTGCGGTGTGCTGACTTGACAAACAAAGACTCACTCAGTGATTAACGTCTCTTTCACTGTCTCCACCTAACTACATTACTGTTCAATACTCTCACCCTGTCCCACCCACGCTGTATAGTGTGAATACATGCAAGTAAATGCAATGCAATGTAATGGTCGAGCTCTGTTTTTTCCAGGTTATTTAATTTAGCGGAGTCAGTCATTCTTAGTTTAATTTACCCCATCTACTAGTTTGATCTTCTGACTTACTAGTTAGTCTTACTCTTAGTCAGATTATACAGAAATTTAACTAAACCTGTCTTCCTTCACCGATTCTGGATGAGATGAATTGAAGTCTGGTCTAAGCATTTATTAGTGTGTGTGTGTGTGTGTCGGTTTCCTCCATAAATGCTAGTATCTATTTGAAACAAACTTATCTAGTATTAGATTCCATCCCTAATGGCCTAGTAGTCGACAAACTTACCGTATAACCTGACAGTCATTTGCGTCTGATCTCTGAGAGAGTCTAAAACCAGGACGAAAAGGATATCAATTCGTCAAAACATTTACATTGATAACACACATATTGTTCATATATCAAATAACAAAGGTAAGCTGAAAAGTACTCACTAGGATCTTCGACTAGCCCATTTTCATTTTCCACGATCGGCAAACACAAAGTTTTGATTCGCTAGTGTGAAAGGAACCAAAAATATTAAAAAGAGTAAAAAAAAATGGAAACCAAATGACGTCATCTTTATTGGTTTTCAAATTAATTTTGATTTTCCCTTTGACCGAATGGACTGAAATCTTCGAGCTATGTGTTAATGTGTTGGTCCCTACGTAGTACAAACGCTCCAGTGATGTCTGAAGACTTAATTTGGAGTACTTTTGGTGGGGATGGTGCCAAGCAATGGAGTACACTGAGAGGCGCATTTCGTTCAAATCAGGACGCATCAACTGGAGACGACATGTCGGCAACAGATGCCGAAAATTTATCAATCAACAGGTAAATTGAAGTATAATTAAAAATGAATGTGATGAATGATCCCCGTGAACCCTTAAGAGGTGAGTCTCGTGGCGTGGTGTGGTCTAGTATACACTACTTGGCGTTTTGATGTGACGCTAGTTCGTAACTAATGATGTCTCTTCTCCTATTCAAACCCGTGTCACCCATTGCAATTCTGCATTCAGAGACGTTACAACTGTCTATTCCAACTGTGGTGAGAGCAGGCTGCTGGCCAAATGGGTAGACAATTATTTACGTCAATGTTTATGTCCCAAATATTAGTCGTGAGAAAATATGAACAAGACTGATTCAACGACAAGTCACAGCAGACTTTGCGTAGGCAGATACAGTTAACATATGGACGATCCGACATTCAAGAAACAGCCACAAATGGATGCAACATCAAGAACGTAAAGTTCAGACCCATTGCCATCACTTTCCCGTTTCTAAAGCTCATGGAAAAACTAGTAATTCTTAAACTTGAACCCTCCCTTAAAAGCTTCGAAGACCCCAAACAATTTGCCTACAGACAGGGTAGGAGTACTTTAGACGCTGCAGCCGTCTTACACAACAGTATCATTAGACAAAGGTGCCAGATATGTCCGCTGCACGTTTCTTGACTTCACTTCTGCTTTTGACTCTGTACCTAGATGTCTCTTGCTAAATAAGCTCTCCATGACACAAACCGAGTCCTGGGTCACTAACTGGTTGCATTCCTACTTTTCAAACAGAACGCAGTACACCGTATACAAAGGCGAATCCTCCTCTGCTGTGCTCACTGAAGCTGGTGTCCCCCAAGGTGCTGTACTCTCCCCACTTCTCTTTTCATTCTTTCTACACGACCTACCATCTTCAAATGACATTAACTTTGTCAAATATGCTGATGACCTAACTGTATCTTTACCTGTCAAATGTCAAAGTGACTGCTCTAAACTAAATGGCTTCTTATCAGAAATCAGCCAATGGTCCAAGGAAAACGGTCTCACCTTAAACCCCTCCAAATGCCAAACAGTTAATTTCACCTTTAGGCACAAATCTAACCTAAACAAACTGGTTAGGACTCACGAGATGTGCAACGTAGATGGCACTGAAATTGAAACCAAGTCGGATGTTAAATATCTAGGCGTCACTCTATCTTCTGATCTTTCCTGGTCGTCTCATATCTTGACGACTTCTAAGAAAATATTCCGTCTTACCTTCTACATCAAGAAGTTAAGACTTTCTGGTGTAACCCAACCCTTACTCCTACAATTTGTTAACTTCCGTATTCTGCCTATTATTCTCTATTGTTCCCCCTTAGTCTTTCCTGGGCTATTGAAGAAAGACTATACTTTATTACGTAGGATGTTAAAGGTTGTCAGCAGGGTAAGCAGTGTGCCACTTAGCCAGCTTGTTAATATTCTGGTGGACAGGCACATGGACTCATGTGAAAAATGGGCGAAATCCATCTTATCTGACTCACAACACCCTCTACATTCACAACTCTCCCCATGTATCTCTTCAGGGAAAACCAGAAGCCTATATAGGAAACTATATGCCCGCACTAGCAAGTACAAAAACTCATCCATACCCTACCTAGCTCGAGTTCTGTGCGATAAAGAAAGCGTTAGGTGGGAAACCTTTAACTTATTAAATAGTCAGTAGAACAAATGGATCTCGTCTTTCCAAGTCACATCATTTACAGGTACAACGTTTTCTCGCTACCTTTTTTTCTCTCTCTTTCTGTATTCTTTTTTGTTATGTGCTGTTTTGTTTCTCTCTTCCTTACAAACTCTACTTAAAACATTCTTGTTCGTTCTTTCACACTCTGTATACCTCGACCATTTTGCTATTGCTTACGCCAGTAAATATGCTAGTAGTATCTACTTTTCTAACACCTTCAAACACTCTGTTTAAATTTTGGCTTTGCTACCGACATGCTAATATGTTGTTGTCAAAACTGACTGAGATAACCTTAATCTATGTAGAACTATATTTATTGTTAATGTACTAACTGGATGCGATATTGTAGTAAAAATGCTGAGAATTCCATTCTGTATCACAAGTACTGATTTGGAATAAAGCTATTATCTTATCTTATCTTAAAACTTTCTGTGAGAAACAACCAATCAGAAGACTGTGTTTGTTTGCTTGAATAAGCTATAATAATGTACATGAAAATATATAAATACGTACTGATTTTCATAATAAACGATCTGTTGCCTGGTCCTTGTCTTCTGTTGTTACACAACTACCTAATATTAACAATTCAAAGTGCACTAGAATGAAGAACCGCCTACTGTCACGGTGATAATATTGTAACGACAGAAGACAACAGCCAGGTAACAGATCGTTTATTGAGAAAATCAACAGATATTTATAGATTTTTATATACATTATTATTCGTTATTGTAATCAGAGAAGCAAACTCTTCTGATTGTTTGTTTTCTTGCTGAAGGTTATTCTTTCATCTCTTTGTGGCTGTTTCTTAGATAGTTTAGCCATATATCTGCGAATCACATTAGCACACATTGAGTCTGCTGTGATTTGTTGTTGAGTTCCTCAAGGTTAAGCTTTGTTATTGTTTTTTCTCATGACCCCGATTCGGGACGTTAACGTTGACGTAAATTACTGTCTACAATTTTGGCTTGCAAACAGACCTCAGCACAATATTGCGAACTTAGCTGACGATAGAATTCAGTCTGCACCAAAGCAAGGACTAGACACATTACACTAGTTACTAGCTTGTGCCTAATCAAAGTATCCAATGCAGTCCTCCATGAAGTCGATCGCGCCAGCTCGAGTAGCCCAGTGGCAGCGTCTCTGATTGCAGTACTTCAATGGGTAACACAGGTTCGAATATCAGGGGAGGGAGGCTTGAATTCTTTCAGGACTGCAGACACGGCTTTCTGGATGACTGGTGAGTGACAACAAGCACGAAACCTAGGTCAACTATCTATTGTTTACTAATGTAGTAGTGTAGCGAGAGAAGACAACAGACATGGTAACGGATTGTGTTTTCTAAAGAAAAACACACTAAATTAATGCACACTTTCAGATGTATTTCCGGCCGGCAGGTTCAGCGAATAATACACCATTCTGATTGGTTGTTTATTTTCTGAAGGTTTAAACTTGAGACGAACAGTTGTTCACTGAGATTACTTCTCGATCAAAACGTAAACGAAATCCAGATTTAAGGAATAAATAAACACCTCTGCTTCTGCAGACATTGACTCAAAATGTTGTTTTTTGAATTTTGGCTTCTTCCTATCAATCTGCGTTCGTATATACTACCGATAAAGCTTGTCATTATTACACGCAACAGTGGAAATTATAAGTTTAGAACTGACTGATTTAGAGGAGTAGCAGTTGTATACCGCCAATCACCTGCCAGCTAGCTAGCTAAATCGAAGTGATCTTGGCATACCTGGCGGCCGTTTCACTCATTTAGGGGGCTAGCTCATTAGCGATGTACTCCGTTTGACTCAAGAAAAATTAATGCAGACACTCAAGAGGACGGAAATATTTGTGAAAAGAAATTAAACAAGCTGAATCACTCAATGCATAATTTTTCGGAGGAAATAAGAGGATTAAATGGGAATTATTGAGTCTTCAGACTGATTACGTTACACATTTAGACCACGGGATTTATGGGGATTTAGGTTAATTTCGGTTGTCAGATTTTGTGACTCAACCAACATCAGTCAGAAAGATCACTGATGACCAACAGTTTGGTGTTTCTTCCTAGCGTAGGACCCTTCATAGCGCTAACCCACAGCCCCACCATCAGGGATCTAGACCGTGACTTTAGGATCACAAGATCAGCCAAGCTGGCTGGTCATTTAACTATTTTGGGGTGGTGAAATTCAATATCTAGTGAGTTCTAAATTTATCATTTCATGACATATGAAGCACCACCCTCACCAATACCTCCGATGAACATCTACTCGACAATCTCGGCATGGTGGACCCCATTGATCACAACTTCTCAGTACAACCTGGGAATACCCAGGCAGTAGCCATCAATCAGTTGTTACATCTCATCACGAAATCCGTATAAAGATGATTAAGGTAAGAAATGTGGCCGCACGAATTTCTCCTGAACGCCCACCCGCACACACAAATGTGGCTTCTTCAGGTAGATTCCAATAGCTTCAGCTGTATATATATAGATTAATATGGCGTGTGAATGAAGGGGTGTTGGGGGCATAAATGATACAGTTATTCATAAGTGGTTTTTAAAATAAAATTAAAGAGTAACAACATGAGTGAGGAAAGGGTTTGAAATCTGATGGGGTTAAAACTGTTTCAGGATTTCACGGCTGCAAGGCGAGTGTCCTTGTTGACTTCGTGGAGCGATTCCAAACTAGGTTGGGACGAAACAGCTGTCTGACAGCACTCCCAGGTTTTCCAATAGTTCTCTAACCGATGTAAGCTCATGATGAAACCCTGTATCCAATGAAATCCCCGCAAACCAACACTTAAATTTTAAAACTGTTACTCAATAGGAAGATAAAAAGCTGGTTAAGTGTCCTCTTTACTCAAAAATAGGAAGTGAGGGAGAAAATGTACAGAAGGACCATGCAATGATCGAGGAAAAGAATAAGATCATGGTAATATATGACAGACTGAACAGACCTGGCTCATTCGGTCTCGCTTTGTAGATAATCTGGTGGAACTGCGTGATAACCTGAGTTCACCAGGTACGTACTCAAGAATCAAACTAGTGTAAATGTCTTACATTTGCCTATGGCTAATCGTGCTGGATGGTGTTTCAGAGATGCGTTTGAAAAGTGTGGCCTCTTTGTACGGCCAATTTAACTAGCTCTACAAGACAGAAGGAACTGAATTTATGGCAACAGTAAACATAATAGACACCACAGCTTAGTGACCTTGAATCAACCAATCACATGGTTAAGCATCATTACAAATAGATGCTTTTCATAATCTTCGCTGCAAGCTTCACCCTAACCTTAATCATAACCCTTAATCCTACACTTACAACGAAGATTACTTGAAAAGCATCCATCTGAAATAATTCTGAGTGGTCTGACTGGTTGGTTCAATATTATTTGACCTCTGTGTCTATTCTTTACTGTTGCCAAATTTATAAACGCACATTGTGGAGTGGAACACTCATAACAGCAGTTTATTCTTTACAGTCCACTTAACTATTAAATGACTGTAGAATTTGATCTGCAGTTCAGGAGAAAAGAATGCTTTTCTCAGTGATCTGGATAAGCGGTTCTTGAGGTTCTCAGCTGTGGTATCACTTTTAAATTCAGCATTTAGAGACAACTGTTTTTTGGCGTGATTTGAATCCCTCAAAGGTCTTGTTATACATCCGTCTATTTCTCAGTGAATCTTGATGTATTTGATTATTATCATTTACTTAGGTTCCAAGCGGGGCAAAAGACTTCAAGAGAACATCTCCAGTCCGCTCTAGCTTGTTTCACGATAGTCCTTAGTTCTCAACTTCTCCTCACTTGATTGTCTCTATGTCATTCTCGGAATCATGTGCCAAAATTGTAGTTTCTCATTCGGGTTCCACTCGACCGATGTTCTGGCTAGTGACTGATGTCATTCAGCAGTCTCCTCAGTGTATATCCAATCCACATATCTCCATTTTATTCTTCGGTATATTTCTTGAGTAATAGATTCTCAGAGTCTCTTCTTTCTGGCCATCTGATCTTTAAAATGAAGCCAGCAAAGGCAATTGTTGATAAAAGTCCTAAACAAGCTGTCGGAAATGCCTTCTGTGACGCGCTGGCCAAGTTTTCGGTGTTGAAAATCCAAGGTTCGTTCTCAGTGCTGCCTAGCACAGAAGATTTCTATACTGATTCCAGAGTGATGAAGGTGTCTTTCTTGCCTTTCTGATTCTGCCTGATTTTGACATCGTCATCTGTATTGCAGCCTGGCGTTCAAAACGATGTTGATTAGACAGTTAAGTGAAGCAAATGACCTCGAAGAATATGATGCTTTCTCAATAAAGACTTGTTTAAGGCTTTACAGTTGATTATCAATTGTTCATGTCCTCCTTATTCTTCAATATAAGATGTGTATCCGGTTTCGCTTTCTTCTTCCTGACGGAAGACAACCGTGAAATCTTGCACATTAAACATTAATTATGCTTGTTTCTTGCGGACAGATCTGTAAAGGCATTTATCAGATCTTCTGCATTTTAACAAAACAAGCAAAATGAAATGGAATTCAGAGTCGATCTCTGATTCTAATATATGTAGAAGACGAAGTTATATTGTGAAATTAAGATTAGCATTCGGCATATGGCAGATAAATAACTTTAAATGCTTTATTAACATCAACTTTATGCTCAGTACCACCTATAAGGTGTAAGCCTAAGCAAGGAGCTACAAGTGGACCTTGTGTTGTCCCACACTGCAGGATGAAAATGCTCGGAAACCCGATTCATTTCACAGGTTCATGGCTTTCCTCTCTCCCCCTCTCTAACCTACATCATTTTAGACGAAACAATACGTGGAGAACGTAATTTATTTGAAAATTTAAATGTATATATTTGCGCAGACATATTTCGGATATTTATTTATCCTTGAAATTCAAGAATAATCACTAAAGTCTGATCGCACTAACTAAACATAGACCCAAAGTGGTATTTAATAAAGCATTACTATACAGTCAAATTCATTTTCATATAGGGACGAAACGAGTTCTGGGTTATCCTGTAAACCATCACATTATATCACATCATACAGTTTTTCCACCAGTTTACATCTAGTGGGGTCACACGTACCTTGATGCGAAGACCCATCAATTACTCCCTTTAGATCACAGCTACAGAACGCATTCCTTAGTGACTGCAGCAACTGACAGAATCACTTAATACAAATAATACATCCTGGAAACAGGTGTCCGACGTCACAAAAAACCGTCGTTTCGCTGTTGTTGAAGCACCCTAAAACTTTGCTATACAGTAGAACGCGAAGACTAACTTTCAGTGTTAAGATGACAACACGTTGGATTAGTCACCACACTTTGTTTACTCATTGAACTTACAACGTAAGTAATTTTCTTAACACACGATTCTGTTTACATTTTTATGTAGTTCAGATACGGGGCTTCAGGAAATGCTTTTCCAATAGGCTACTGAAAACATTTATCATCACGGGCCTTTTCTTGTCTTGAAAACTGAAGATCAGACCTGATCGAGACGGTCACAATGGAATAAGCAACGAGGGACTCTAACACTGAAATAACTAGGAGTATACGTATTGCTTAGTAAATATGCCAATGGAAATGGACATAAACAGATTACAGGACTGATCACGCGCTGACACACATCAGTTTGAGAACCACTGAAAAACCACCAGGGAGTACTGAACAACTGTATCGTCTCACCTAGTTTGGGAATGGCTCTTGATCAGTACGCACTCGCCCCACTGGGGTCGGAGCCACGCAGTTACGAGTCAACTCAGTGACCAGCCGATGAATTCCAACTTCTGCCGATTCCTAATATATATTTATATTGGCATCACTGTCAACAAGTGACTGGTTGGTAGACCCGGCTAGTTACGACTACCTACTAGAACTCGAGTGTTGGTTTGCAGGGATTTGATTTGATTGGTTACAAGTATTGATCACGACACTTGACAATTAATCTAATGCTCACTAGAGACTGGTCTTATTCAGGAAGGTAGTTACCTGGGGTTCCAGTGTGACTTCGTAACCAGTCGAGTCCACCAAGTCAGCTAAGAGGACGATAACTCTCCGTGACATTGACCGGTGGTTGAGCTAAATATATTCAGAACAGACAGAAGTCGGAATACATGGAGCGGTCATTAGATTGATGGGTCACAGTAGCCTAATAGTCTACGATATCGCCTGTTGTATCCAGAAGATGCTGGTTGGTTCGAACACCAGTGAGGTGAGTTCACTCTGCTGAAAAGTTTCAAACCAGGACAGACGGAACAGCGAACTGCCCATTACCTCCAAGCTCTCGAATGATTCTCTAAGTGATGTCAGCTCATGACTAATCCTGTAATCAATCAAATTCTTGCCAATCATCTCTTGACAGTAGACAGATTAGGTATAAACTGAGGAGACCATCAAATAACATCACCTGTCAGAGGAGTTGGGTGTGTGACTTTGGGTGATTTACAGGAGATCATGTAGTGAGGAAGCGATGAAAGCTTCTGCGTAATCTCAAAGGGCCAGTGAAAAATAAACGACTTCAGAGAACAGGATGAAATCGTTGACGGAATGTCCATGGTGAAGTCGCGCCTTCCACTTGGAACACGGAGAAAAAACCTTCCCGGAAATTAATTGACTGAAAATTTACCTCAACAAACGTTCCTGATATTGTAAGCATTTTATATATCATAACAATTGGTATCAGGAATACGCTGGAACTAGCCATAAGCCAACCAGATTTAACAGCCCATCCAGGGAAATGATACGGTTCATTCGATGAAGCTCTCTTATAGGTCAGTTCTTCGTAGACGATAACACTGATGATGAATAAGATCTGAAAATTGTTTTTTTTGAGAAACATCAAATAGATTTAGTAGAAATATAAAATGTTGTTTATAATGAACATTTTGAAAACCGACCATTTCAGTGTATCAAAGGGTAAACAAAATAAAGTAATACGTAGTTTAATATTGGCCCTCATCTTATCGATGGCGGACATCGTTACATATTTATAACATTATTATTACTATTATTTACATGGGTTTCGAGTGAAATATAGTCATTTAGCAGCACATCTCCATTTTGTTCCCACGACTGACCCTACTCTCTCATCCTTTCTTCCACATCACCTAATCTCTTTCATGTCACCCTCGGACTTACACGCCCGACTCGTCGTTTCCCTTTCGGGTTCCATTCGATGGTCTACTCAGTATGTGTCCGATCCATCCATCTCGGTTTTCTCCGGAACATATGCTGGGCAATAGGTTCTTAATTGTTTTTTGACTACCAGAGTTCCTTGTTGCTAACCTTTTCTAATCACCTGATCTTCAGTATGGAGACAGAGAAGCCGGCTGTTCTTAACAGTCAGCGGCCAATTGAAAATGCTTTTGGTGAAGTACACGCCGAATCTCTGATCGCTAGAGAAGAATCAAAATAGCACTGGTATTGAAAATTAGAATTTCGTTTTTTATGCGGTGGGGTGCGGCAGATTTCGAAGCTCCGTCTTTTCAAAACTGGTTTTCACATTTTCATTTGTTCCACTTGCTTTAATTGAAACGACAGTGTCAAGATAAGTGAAGGAAGTTATCTCTTTCAGATTTCTCCCATCAAGAGTGACTGGTGCTTGTAGTTGCCAAATGTTTCCACCACCTCCAACTTATCGATGTTCACCTGAAGTGTCCTGTTTTTGCTGTCACACTCTTCTATCAAGTTGTCGGTTTTCTCCTGTAGGTCTTCAAGTTTATTTGATAATAAACATGAATCATGGACGCGCGAAATCCAGATCTTCTAGAGTCCTCTTTTCTGTTCAGCGTGTCTCTGTCTTCTCACTCCCTGCATATGGTCTGCCGAATGATCCACTTCCCCATAATTAAGATTATCATCAGTGATATTACTCAACAGATAACAGGGCAATGCTAAGAATACCGTTGCTTCCAATCTGCTTTGTTGTTTTCTCTTGTCAGACTTTCCAACAGTACAAACTTATGACCTCATTTGAAAAAGAGGTGAGCTTGCTTACCTGCTGAGCTACTAGGATGAAATCCGACATCCGTCATGAGTTTTACCTTCTGTCATTTCGACACGTAATACCACGCCCAATCACTGTCATTGATCAGTCACCGTTTCATCTCAGACACAGTGGAACACAGTTGTCAAGACTTTTCATTAGGGCTTCAGGGTGTTCATCTCAAAGCTTACCTTTTTATCTGTATGCTCAACACTGCAAAGAAATATGAGTCTTGGAGAATCTTTCCTACGGAATGTTCAAGGGAAAACGCAGTCAAATAGAAGATAATATTTCCCGTCTGTATTTCAGTTTTTACAACAGATGTGTATGAGATCAGGTGATCTTTGAATTCATCTAACCCGTCAATTTCATTGACTAACAATCTGACCAGATCACCTACATATTTTAGGACCTTTCTCAGTTGATTAGCTCTAATATCAGATAATTGAAATCTACTGTTCAGAAAAGATGTATGTTCCCTAAGAAATGTGTAGGTGCAGGCATCACTCTACCAACTTAGTGTAGGCGGATGATAGGATTAAAATGTTCGCTGTGTGTCTGTTAATATGTTAGGACCTCCTAGTATTGGTGCTTCGACGACAGCTGAGAATAAAAATTGGCGTTATTTAGTTGAGGAATATCACTCCCTAGGGTTTACAGTGACATCCAACTAACTGAGAGAGTTACGATTAAGATAAAATACACATCCTGAATTACATACTATTAGTCACTATCTACCAATGCTTCATATGGTTTAAAATCTTTCCACTGGTGAATCACTGCAGGACAGAAATTACTTAAATTTCTAGGGGAAATCTGTGACCAGTGGGGTCTACGACATTGTTGGGTGTCCCGACAAATACTCACCAGTGACATTGGTTGACGGTCGTGCTACACTATTATGAATAGACAGGGGCCAGAAATGGTTTACTTATTATGCGAGAAGATGGTTCACTTGGCAAATGTGTGCTTAGGGAAGTCGTCTTGTCCAATGCTATATATCTTTCTCTTTGTTATTAGATTTTTTTGTGCACATCTTCAGACGAAAGCAGAAGAGAAATTTCATAAGAATTTATGCTCATATATATAAAATGTCTAATAAATGTATGAATTCAATTTTACCATATTTAAAGCAGTTTTCTGGTTGTGTGAAGAGTGACAAATATCAGAAAAGAGGCCTTATTAAAACCTAATTTATAACCATAAAAATATAGTATATTGGTTACAGGATTTCATCACGATCTGACATTGGTTAGAGTATCATTAGAAAACCTGGGAGTACTGGAAAGCTGTCTCTTCCCAGTTTGCGACTCTTCATCAGTACGCACCCACCGGGGTTCAAACTCAGGACCTTCTGGTTACAAGGCGAGCTCGTAGACCATTAAGCCACCGGGACCAAATCCAGTCGCCAATCCATGAATTCCAACTTCTGCCAATTCATGACATAGTGCGACCGCCAGCCAATGCCATTGTTGGAGAATATTTTTTCTCACATCCGACCTGCTGTACCTTACTGGTCACGACTTCCCACTAGAACCCCAGGTAACTACCTATCTGAATAGAGCTAGTTGCTGGTTAGCGTCTAATTGTTATTCAAGTATTGGCTTGCAGGAATTTGACTGATTAGTTACAAGAGCTGCTGGGTCCGAACCCTGGCTGGTGCGTACCGATGAAGAGTCTCAGACTTGGACAAAACAGCCGTCCAGTAATCCCAGGTTTTCCAGTGGTTCTGTAACCGATGTCAGCTCATGATAAAATCCCTTAACCAATCAATCAAATCCCTACAAACCAATACTTGAACAGTAAATTACTACTGTAACAACAGAAGACAAGGGCCAGGCAACAGATCGTTTTATTATGAAAATCAACACGTATTTATACATATTTCACATACATTATTATAGACAAGCGTAGTCATCTGATTGGTTGTTTATCAGAAGTTAGACAGACAAGCGCAGTCATCTGATTGGTTGTTTCGGGATTCCTCGACAAATAGAGCTCTCTATCTGCGAATCATATTTTGCCACGTTAACTTTGCTGTGATTGGTTATTGACTCAGCCTTGTTCATATTTTCTCACGGCCCATATTAACGTAGCTTAGTGTCAACCAATCGGCTAGCAGCCTGCTCTCACCACACTCGTCCCCCCGTCAAATACGTGCGACTGAAGTCGGCTTGATCTACTTGGTGCAGGCGTCATCGTTGGCTTGTCTCGCTGTATCCATTTCTGGAGCTCGTTGACGTTCACGCGCCTCTTATTGTTAGCCATTGCGACTGTGTCTGCGTAACCCCATCTCGAAGTGACCATATATGGTCCTTCCCACTTTGGAAACTGTTTGCCTGACCCTGTCGAACATTCGTCCATACTTCGGCTCACACTTTCATATGCTGCTTTCACCCGACCTCCCAGCAGCGTCCCAAGTAGCAGCTCCATCGTTGACAGATCTTGAACGCCACTCAACTGCGCAGAAGCCTTGAAGTCCTGCCCGAAGATCCATATGTCTCCATGAAAAACAGCAGGGCATAGGCTTTCCATTTGTCGGTAGGCAGCGACACCAAATGTAACAACAGAAGACAAGGGCCAGGCAACAGATCGTTTTATTATGAAAATCAACACGTATTTATACATATTTCACATACATTATTATAGCTTAGCAAGTAGACAAGCGTAGTCATCTGATTGGTTGTTTATCAGAAGTTAGACAGACAAACGCAGGCTTCTGATTGGTTGTTTCGGGATTCCTTGACAAATAGAGTTCTCTATCTGCGAATCATATTTTGCCACGTTAACTTTGCTGTGATTGGTTATTGACTCAGCCTTGTTCATATTTTCTCACGGCCCATATTAACGTAGCTTAGTGTCAACCAATCGGCTAGCAGCCTGCTCTCACCACACTACCATTATTATTATTATTATTATTATTATTATTATACGTAAATGTTTGCCTCCATTAATTTATGTTTTTGTAGTCTTATTATTTTTACTATTTTATCAATTTATTTATCTTTTTATCGATATATTCAAGAATATATATTCAGAATGCTAAAAATTTCGTTCTGTATTAAAAATTATGGCTTAGAATAAAGTGATTATCAATCAAATAAATATTGTGTACTTCGGAAAATAAGGCCAAAAAATGACGAGTAATATTGGTTTACATAAGATCTGGTCTAGATTGTCCAATCACATTACAATAAATATCCTGCATCAGTGACTAATGGATTGATTGATCCGCTCTAGTTTATTACTGTCTATGACTTTTAAAAGAAGATTCTAGAAAATTGGGATTCTGCGGATGATTTACTTCTAATATGGCACCAAACCTGAAGATCTATAGCCAAATACTGACAAAAAGTTGGTAGAAGAGGCATGCAGCGAAGAAAAGACTTCAAGTGAACATGAAGAAGACAGAGGTGATAAAGATACACGACCGACCAACAACAACTATTAGCAGTCACCAATATCGGAGAAATTTGAAGAAAGTGGTCGTGTGTTTCACTCATGTGGTCAACGTTGTTTCGACTGAAAGCATACGCACAGATGAAGATTTCATAATCAACCAGGATCGGAAAAGCAGGATTGACTTCCATTAATCTGGAATCATTGTGGAAATGTACTGTACTCACGACGACGAAGGAGATTTGGCTGTTCAATGATAAATAGGCAGAAGAAAATAGAAAGAGATTGATTGATTCGGCACATGCTTATTGGAAGACCGTGGAGTGACATTACACGTCGGACAAGCCTACGAGCAGAACCTCAATGGAAAGCGACAAGATGAGCATATGAGTCCGAGGGCAACATGGAGGAGATCGTGTCGTGACGAGGGGATAAAGCTTATTGGTAATCTTTGAGCCAGCTAGAGACGACTGCAAGCAACAGGATGGATTAAATGTGCTGTTGGCGGCCTACGTTCTACTAGGAACCTAAGGGGGTAATAGTATAATAATACAACCAACAAGTCATGCTAGAGGTTGTTATCAGAAGAGATGGATTGGTGACTGACAGACTAGTGAAGAATACTTAAAGCTCACTTCGAAACAGTGAAGTATGCACTGATGAAGATGTTGTGCCTAGAAAGACAGACAATGAAACCTACTTCACAACTAAACTGTGGTCTCGAGGGTGCTCAGAGAACACACAGAGACACCCATAAATCTATAATCAGAAGAATTAAGCAACGATTGAAGTGTAGTTAGTTAGTTAAACTTACTAATGAGAATATCGGTGTCAATATACACCAAAATAAAAATACAATCCATTTCAGGGAAAAACCGTACATCATTTTCATATCATTTGAGATACGTTTGAAGCCTAAAATATTTAATAAATTTTCAAAACTAATGAAAAGTGATTTTATATTATATGGTTTTATGAAAAAAGTAATAATAATAATAATAATTCCGTTAGGTTTTAAAATGTTGCTGGATTTCATCATAGGCTGACATCGGTCACAGAACCATTAGAGCACCTGGCTGCTTAGTTCCATCTTGTTTGAGACTCCTCTTTATCAGTGCGCAACCAACCCACTGGGACTTGAACCCAGGACTATTCAGCCACTGGTACCCGCCAATAAAATGACCAGTCCATAAACCCCAACTTTTGCCAATTCACGCATGATATAGCACAACTGAATTAGCCAGTGTCATCGGTGTCGAGTATTAGTCCTCACACCCAGCCTGCTGTGCCCTGCTGGTAATCACTTACCCCTAGAACTCAGCAAACCAACACTTGATTTTTTATATGTTGGTTATACAAGGGACTTGACTGATTTCAGATTAGATCCCCTCTTTGATGTCATGGATGAGTACTTCGGAAGACAGTTTCAAATCTCCTTGTTTTCAGTAGTTGAGATCTGACTTGATACCAAATCTACACTCATTTGCGACTAACTACAGAAGGAATTTGCTTGAAACTTGACCAGGGTGGATTCCACCAAGTTGTCTGGTGTAAGGGTGTGAATACTCACCAACAACGTTGGCTCATAATGGCTGTTAGATTCCATCCAGCTGACAACTGAGAGGTCAGCGGATATTCGCCGTGTGATCTGAAGATCGTGAATTCAATTTCTGGTGATACATTTGTGGGTGCGTGTCGGTGAAGAGTTGGAAATGAAGGCTAAACAACTTCCCAATAGTCCCTGATAGTTATTCAGTGTTCCTGTTCAATTCGAACTATTAAAAAACATAGTTGGTACACGTTATATGCATCATAAGATGCATCACATGAAACTGTTATCCTATAGTTCGTGTGAGGGATAGGAGACTATTTGTTCAAACTCCGAGATCCGATCAGATGGTTGTCCTAAGGTCTCAGCCTTGGAGTAGGGCAGCATTAGGAGCAGCTGCATTTTCAGTGATAAAAATAATAGTGAGCATCCCCTTCGAATCACAATCAGAGAACATAAATTAGGTGTGACAAGGCACGGGATATGTATTCCTGCTTCATATCAATGTACATTTACAATTACGGACATCAATTTGATTGGGAGAATATAGAAATTTTCAACAGGGGAAACACCAAAAATTCAACCTTAGAATTTCTTGAAGCCTTATACTCAAATGAATCAGCGATTGACACACAAACATATTACTATAAACCAACTAATGAAAAACGAATCACGTGATAAGAAAGTTTACTTTACAAGTGAATGAAAGTGGTCAATGTAAATTGACAACCAATCATGACAGTGGTTGTCAGAAGCAAGACAATTATATTATCATTTATGGAGAGTTAAGATATCTTCATTTCACACGGATGAGGTTAGAAGGAGCGTACACTAGAACAAACTCACTGCAGCTACATTTAGTATACCTTATCTTCAGTGCTTTATTTGCACATCATTCGCAAACTGGTCGATGCAACCACATTCGATATCTTGTTGGATTCTAAACAGTGTTTTTAACGTCTTTCCCATAGTTCTCTTCTTCGATTGCCTTTTTCTAGTGTCCAAAACATATTGTTACTTACCTGATCTCGTTCACTGATATACTACTTATGTCTGATTGTAAGTAGCACTCACCACATTACAACCAGCTTAACTAAACAGCTAAATCAAGATTCATACCTGATCCAGTCTTTTTGGAATTTTTGGAGCCTATTTTCACAAATGCGTGTGTAACAGGGTTTTCCGGACCAGCATATCTCTTATCTGTCTAGTTGGGAAAGCCAGACGTTTGAATTTGAGCCTTAACACTTTTGTAAGTAATATTCCCCCTGCATCGTGAAGACAGTGCTAAGATCTTACTAAACAGAGGCCATCCTCATTTGAAACTTCCAACTAGTTCCATTACTGCCCATAATCTTCATTTCCGTCCTAATAATCCGATGTTCAATTTATCGATTCTCACTGGAGTTCCATTTAAAGAATTGTTATGACTTATGGCACCAGTTGGAATGAAATTGTCATCAATTGGTTACTTGACCTGTTGCTAACTGATATGGTCGCGTCGACAGTTGACATAACCAAGTGGATTTATGCCTGGGTGTAGTAATAATGACTCAGTGAACAACTCAAATGATATGCCAAATATTTTTATTCGTCTATGTTGCCTACCGCCTCACTGAACCACATAAATATCAGAAGACGAAGACGGACACCTGTGACTGTTACGCCACTATGTATATATATATATATATATATATATATATATATATATATAATCACATTGAAATTAGCGTAGGGCAGTGGAGAATAGACTGCTCTGGTTGGTAGGAGGTTAGGCTAGGTCGGCAAAAGACAGAATATTCTGATTAGGTGATGATTTGCCTAGGCCTAAGGTAAGAATAAGATGCCGAGATTTTACAGTCATCCGATCACATGATGAGTCATACGTTGATTTCTACGTCAAGCCGATTCATACTAGGCAGGGCGTCTTTTGTGAGACGTTTTTAGCCTCGATGTTTGCCAAAGTTCTTTGTTATCTTTCTAAACTTTTCCAGTTGTTCTTCCCATCTTTACTACCTAAGCAGTGGACAAAATTAGGTGGCGGTCGGTGAAAGTCTGTAGTAGCCTGTCACAAACTGTCAGTGCTGTGAAGCATATTGAAACTGTTTGCTTTTTGTGTGATTACATTGATGGTTTAGACACAGGGTTGCCAACAGTCTACCTCAAAACACTCTTATTTAGATGCACGTCGAATGTTCAGTTCATTTTCAATGGTGAAATTCCTAGACTGATAGATGACATTGCAATGGGATCGCCACTTGGCCCACTGCTGGCTGATTGTTTTATCACAAAGTTTGAAAACTCCCAGTTTAGTCAAACTATAGGTCGCTTTGACAATATTTTTAGAAAATATTTTAGTGACACTTTCATTATCTCAGATAGGAGCGTAATTGATGGTGATATCTTGTTTGCATTCAACAGCTACCGTCCTTCTTTGCAGTTCACTATAGAAAAAGAATCTGAACTAAGAATACCTCTTAGTGTGCTTAAGTAGACGTAATGACGGATCTCTCAAAACATCCATCCACCGGAAACGTACATGAAATGGACAACTAAACAATTTTTATAATTCGGTGCCTATCACCTGGAAACGGAACCTAATTAACTCGCCCAGCTTTAGGGTAAGAAACATTTGTAATTCTTACTGTGTTGACTCAAAAATTTCCTTCTAAAAGTCACGCTCGCAGAAAAAAAGCAGTTACTCGAGCCGATTTATTGACAAAAACCAAGAAAGGTAAGCAACATGGACTGATCACTGACACTCAGTTGCAAAGTAAATCATATTCATGAATTGATATTCGAAACTAATCAGGCTTTAGATGTGCTCAAAAATCTTCCCTTTAAATCAGTCAGTAGGACTTTCTTTGCTTCAAAACTACGATAAACGTTCACCAGCTGCCTCCATCTGTATCTATTAGTTTACCCACTTTTGTGGATCAAGGTACACATTGACCGTAGGTACAGAACGCTTTCCACAAAGATACAAGAACATGTCCCAGCATGGTTTCACAAGGCATAAAGGAAGAATATACGAAGTTATATTCTAGAACACTTGATCAACTTCTGTCCCTCTACCATCCCTGACTATGATTTTAAAACACCTATCGAACTGATACTAAGTAGCAAATTTCACACTATGTTATGTAACGTTTTATAATATTAGCCTACTAACCCTTTATTTATACAATCCTTTCAAACATCCATATATATTATAAATAATTCTGTATATGACATTAATTATTTTACCACTTGACATTAAACCATGATTATAATCACTTATATTTCAATTGCATTTCATACTACTATTATTATTTCATGTGTTCACACTTTTGATTCATTTCTCTGACCAGATATAATTTCCTAAAAAACATATATATGTACGAGTGTATAGCTTCATAATAAATACGTTGAAAAGATTCTACTCCCTGAATATTGTGTTCTTAAAAATACTGACATGACAGTTGGTCTAAGCCACGTAGGAAGGTGTAGACTTCCTGACTGGTTGGGGTCCTCGAGACGGTAAAA
This sequence comes from Trichobilharzia regenti, assembly GCA_944472135.2. NCBI lineage: Eukaryota > Metazoa > Platyhelminthes > Trematoda > Strigeidida > Schistosomatidae > Trichobilharzia > Trichobilharzia regenti. The sequence goes on from OX235270.1 coordinate 163,155,359, forward strand.
ATCTATGGTTGGAAACAATTGGTGACAGGGCTCAAAGTGATCGTTCTCAGTGGCTAGCGCAGATGCATCCACTCCTTGTGACTTATGATCTCCAATGAAACTGTTTTGTTCTTCGTTATTACTCCTCCTTTGTCTCACACCTCTGCTCACTGTTTCTATTATGCTTTTCTTGTACTTTCTTCTCTTGCTTTGTGTGCTACAAGGAGTGGAGTGTGGCGACTTGAACTTCCGCACATTTATGCAAAGTTCTATGTCGAAAACAGACAGACAGATAGACAGACAGACTGACATGACATAAATATTGAAGATCGGGATCTTGGAATAAGTCCTGTAGATCTCTACACATACTTCAGAGTAAATAAAAGCCTGTCTTGCTTTAAAGCTTTAACAATCTCATCTTTACTGCCATCTATAGTTTAAACGGTTATATCACTAAAGAATTAACCCCTGGATTAATTTGACAAACCAACCAACCAACCAACTAACTAAACAAAATCTGCGATCCACAAATTAATTCGAAATATGTACACTTCGGAATAAGATTTCGCCACAGATTCCTTTGTGAACTAAAACATTATTCAGATTTTAGATCACTTCGATCTGTCTGACTAGCAAACGCTACTGGTTGAGCTATGAGTGGTCACATACAACTGCCCATCTGAATTAGTCAGTAGTATATAGTTCTTCTATACGGATCAGAAACTTGATGGGTCACAAAGAATATTTCCAACAGCCTGTTGCAGACCTACATCAACAAATGTCTTCGCTCTATAGTGAAGATCAGATTGCCGGGCCGGAAAGAGTCACCAACAAGAAACTATGGGCACAAACAAACAAAACAAGAACCAGTCGCCAACCAACAAATATGCAGGAGAAAGTTGAGATGGTTTGGACACTCCCTGAGGAGGCCGCTGGGTGACATCGCACGCGCGTCAGGCCATTGCTTGAGTGGAACCAGGCCGAAAGGGAAGCGGCGAGTGGGACGTCAGTGCAAGGGTGGGTGACGTGGAGGATATCGTGTGAAGATGAGTTGAAAGAGCATGGAGTAACATGTATGCAGGTGAAAAGTAGAGCAAAAGACAGAAGCAAGTGGAGACGTGCAGCTGAAGCCCTATGTTCCACCAGGAACCCAAGGAAACAATAACAATATAGTTTTGTCTGGTCGGGGTGTTTTTACTCATGAAAATGAGTGAAAGGACAAATGCTAAAGTCTAGACTGCTGATCATGCTAGTTTACCTTGGTCGGGGAAGGGAGCTGGAGAACTCTGATTCTAGACTCAGCTTGTAGTTTGTAGAATGATGCTAATGAACCTGATTTATGATCACTAGTAACAGTAGGAACTTAGAGGCTCCACAACAATGCCTTATAGATCAGATTTCAATTCATGAGTAGCATTCTCATCTAGACATTAGGGAAACAAGACGCGTAGTTCGCCAAACATGCACCCCCCCTTTTTTTCAGCTAATTCATTTTCCTTTTTAGAGCTTTAAAGTCGCATTTGTGTAAAATCCCATTTTCATGTAAGAGGGTATTAACAAAAGTGATGAACTATTGTCATCATCATATTCGTAAATACTTGTCAGTGAGTGTATCATAATAGTTGAACAAGAAAGGGTACTAGAGTTACGCAATAAGATGAATAATCTAATTAGTGGACTTTAATCAGGATTTTCACATAGAAACAAAGGCAAATGAGTAATAATAAAAGAGTTCTTAAGAAGAACATGAGTTGTAATGACTCAGAAAAACAAACAATCAAACGAAAATCAAATGAGAAGAAATCAACAACAATGTGGTTGTTACCATGAGGCAACTAGAAGTTGTTCAGTAATTCCTTTGCGTGTATACATAGCTCTGGTTTCTGCATCTGAATGGCTTGAGCTTCAGAGATTCAAAGAAGACGGAATCATACTGTCTTTGGTGGGTTATTCTTCACACACTGTAGATAACTTTGAAGGCGGTGTTTGTTGAGACCGAGTGATCAGTGTGTTGACAAGATGTTGGGTTATAGCACTCCTCCTTATGTAGTACCGTTAATGTTACCTTTCTGCAACCACGTACTATGATAATGTTTTCGATCAAGTAGCTAGTCAACCGGAAATCAGGTGTGTTTTGGACTGATTTGTCTTTTTGAGCTCAGTAAAACCGAGTGGCACACAATCGACGAACTCGTGCGCGAACAAGCGAATCAGTAGCTCTGGGTTTAGATCATCACTTTTACCTGGCTAGGCAGCAAAGAAGTACTCATTCCAATAGCACAGTGCTATGTAAACAGCTAAGCGTCAGATTCTCGCCAAAAATCACGGAACAAGGTTCAGGATTTATTTCTGGGTCGATTATGATTCACTCATAAGCCTCGTTCAGCCGGTACTAAGTCCGGAAACAAGAAGGTGATAGGGTTTGAATCTAACGACTACACTCTGTTCAAGGAAGGCGATCATTACTGAAGCCCTAAGTTCCTCTTAGAACTCGAAGAAATGAAAAAAGAAACAAAAAATCCCAATAACTAACCGTAAATATATCCAATGACTGCTGATTCCAGCAAGCCTACAATCAGGATAATACGACTTCCACTGTAATAATCAAACAGTTGGAAAATATACATTCCACCCTAAAAAGGAAAAAAAATTACATGAACATTTTTGTTTTGTAAAAAGGGGAATGGACCATTTTCAAACTTTACATTTGGTCTTATATTAATATTCACTTGGGCTTCAAATGGAAAATACAGCTTCAGCCAAGACGCATCTCCACTTTTCTCTGTTCTCTACAGTCTCAATAATTCCCCTTAAGATTTCATTTCCGCATGTTCATCACACGATCACACTCGGAATCAGGTGAGACTCATCCTCCACTTAGCTAGCATACGGGTTGGAGAGTCCCGTCCATGATTCTACTACAACTCCATTTCCTGCTTCATATTTGTTTGGTAATAGGTTCTTGGTTGGCTATATCCTTGCCAGAGTTCATTGTTACTCATCGCTTTATGGCCAGCTGGTCATCTGGTCACCTGACTGACATAATTCAGTCTCCAGCAAACAGGAGACTAGATGCCCAACACTTGTTATTAACTAGTGTCCAATCAAAGTATCCAGTACAGTCATACAGGAGGTGAATCACAATCTCTAATAGCTTAGTGGTAACGACTCTGACTACAGCACCGAGTGATGCGAGTTCGAATCTCAAATTAAGGGACATGAGTTCCTTCCAGGTTCCAGGTATGCCTTATTGACGAGTGTTTTCAAGCACGAAACTTAGGTCCAAGTCAGGGGGCTTCCTGTATCGGATTGCTTCCAACCATCTAATATCAACTACTCAGAGAGTAACTAGACGGTGAGCCGACCAACATGACGGCCACATAATAAACATAAGTGACTGTACAGACTAACTCGCTCGGCAGATGGTCTGTCAGTCAGTGAGAATTTATATGTAAAGTATCCAGTTGAAGAGTTCTACCGAAATTTTATGAATTCATTAAATCCTGCTTTATTAACTTTTGTCGCTTGTTTTTTAAATATTGATTACCCATACATTCTCATTCAAATGATAACCCACCAACCAATTACATTTTGTCACACTAATAGATGCCTACACATTAATCAGCCAAACAAACAGTCAGATTTCACCAGGCTGATGGACGCTCACCAGTTGGCCTAATGTTACAGAGCCCAAGAAGCTTTCTCTGGTATGATTATTGTCATAATATATACTTGTAATTACAGTACCTATCTCATGCTGATTTTAGGAAAATGCACGTTTCCAATACTCATATATGAGTCAACATCTTGAAGTTTCTAGTCTGGGGATCACAAGAGTAAAATCCAATAAGAAATTATCAACCATTCATTATTGTTGTTAATCGTATTTGTATATGTGTGATGATTCTAAAAAAACAGCATAACCACTCATGCACCGCTTTTTGAAGGATTATTAAGGACAACATAAAAGTTATAAATGATGGGCTGGAGAATTCCTCTTTATTAGTTTCTTAGTGAAGTGCTAATTCAGAAAACTTATTTTGATGCCTTGTGGAATTATGGGCAAGCGAACCTTAATTGTCTTAAAGATAAGATGAAAGCCATCTGATATACTATTTGGTTCATCTCATTTTGAAAGGAAATATCGCTCGATAGAATAACTGAAAATCAGGGAGTACTAGACACAAATGTTTCCTGATAGTTTGGGGCTTGTTAACTGAAGATCTTGTGCTTATTCTCTTGTAGGTTCATGGCTGTATGCTACTGGAAAGAGTCTCAAAAGGTAGCATGTGTAAGGTGACCTACAGTTTATAACTCAGTGAAACATTTGAAGTGATTGCAGGGCCAGAAAAAGGCCACTGCCTACTACCAACCACCCAGACGTAGTGGACTGGGTTATGCGGAAGACTCTGTAATTCTTCAAGTTTATATGAGATTAGACATAAATCATCCACGCGTGAAATCCAGATCTCCTAGGGTTTTCTTATCTGTTCAGTGTGTTCCTGTCTTCTCGCTCCCTACTCTCAGTGTGTCGTATGATCCAGTCCACTACAATTAGGAATATCATCGGTGATAGTATTCAGTAGCCTTGCCTTACTTGTTTCTTCATCCGCTTGAAGGCTTTAGTGAGATTTTCAATGTGGTTCATTGCCTAGTGAGTATATGTATATGAAAAATGTTTTCCTGTACATTGTACTTTATGGTCTAACTATACAGTAGGTCCCGAGGTTCAAAACCTGGACTATCTGTTCACCTTACCTAATTTCGGCAACATATTGCTATCACTGCCTCTCAGGCAATTAGTATTTCTCATATCCTGATATATATATATATATAGATTTCCGTGGTTCAAAATTTCTTGGGCAACTGAAATGAATTTCTTGGGGTGAGGTTGTGGCATTTCTTACAGACAAGTTTTATCAGTAATGTTTAGACGCAGGTTGATATGAAGTAGCCAAAATTAAAAGCAACACTCTGAGTCAATGGCTACAGAATTAGAAGCATTTACTTATTCCTCAAATCTGGATTTAGCTTACGTTGAGGCCAGAAAGTAATCTTATCGCACAACTCTTTGTCTCAAGGTTTAACCTTCAGAAAATCCAGAACCAATCAGGACTGTATATCGTCTTCTGACCCAGCTGACCTCAAATGTAGTTAAAAATGTATGCCCATGGTGTGTTTTCCCTAATAAAATAAGCCTGATACCAAGTCTCTTGCCTTCTTCTGTTAAAAGATCACTACACACACGTCTTTAGTTTACATGGCTTCGGACCGCCTAGTAAACTTCAGGGATTGGAAACCAACCAGTAGAAGGACTATCGCTCAACAAATATGCAGAAAGAAATGGGAATGGATTGAAGACCACTGAATGACGTTATACTTCAACCAGTCAGGTAATCCCTCAAGTAGAACTCAAGAGGGGAATTTACAACTAGTCAGGTGTCAGTCCAAGAGTGACAACGGGGAGACCTTTTGTGAAGATGAGGACGAAGTGAAAGTTTACAGGCAGTCGTGGTACCTGCTGAAACAAATGCCTTTAGACAGCAGAGCGAAATGAAGATCTGCTCCAGCTGAGGCCTTAGGTTCTACAGAACAACTCAAGGGAGTATTAGTGATAAGTAGAGATAGTAGAGATAAGGAAATGAAAATCATTACAAAAACTAAAAGGTTTCTTTCACTGCATTCCTTTTTCAAATTAACCATTTGCAAAAAAGTTCACTTTTTCCCAATCAACTCGCAGTTTGCACAGTTCGAGGTGTTTGTTTCCTAGAAGCAAGCAAGCACTAATGAATTATGTGAGCTGTATACAACTAATCGATTCAACCAATAAGTAGTATATAGTTTATTTATGCTTGGTATCCTGATAACCATTTATGGTGTCAAACAAATCACAACACATTGTGTAATCTGATATTTGGTACAATCCTGCTAACACTAACTATGTCAACAAAATGACATGTATCTGCGACAGCAGTTGCTTCGGGAGAAAAGAAAGCATAAGGACACACTTCCGATTCACTGAAAATGTACCAGAAAGTTTATGCCTCAAGAGAACAAATGCTCTCAATAGTGTCGTTGCCAGGCATCTGCTGGATACGAGTCATGAGATGGACGTTGCGAAATCCTTCAAAACTATCAATAGACAAAACAGCTCGATTTCTCCTCGTATTTTGTGAAGCAATCTCTATCAAACGCTTGAAACCTGATTTATATATATATATATATATGTGTTCAGAAAGAAGCAGTTATCAGTCTTTCCTTGGCCCGCAGCTGGTAAATGGGTGTCTTCATTCTCTATTTTCCTTCTCTCTGATTGCGTAATCTATGGCTGTAACCTCTCTCCCTTTTAATATAGTGTAACTTTTCTCGTCTCTTGTTTCTATGATTTGAGTTGAACTCACGCAATTTATTAGTTACTCATAATCTTAATCACCTCTTGTCTGTATTACGTAAATCCTTTGCCACTGTAAGCAAGCATTTGCTTTTCTGTAAACTTGAAGTATCTGGGTATAAACTATATAAGTAATTTCTAAGCACCGTTCATAAAGATTTTTTTCATTACAGCTTGATTCCACATCGTATATTTTGGTACAGGTTTGCAATTTTCAGCATGTGATATCGGTAGCCGAAATTTCGCAGGCCGACCATAGATATCAGGTGTGCGTTGGCAGGGTCTCGAACCTAGGAGCATTTGCATGGTCGGCGAGAGTTCTAACCACTGTGCCACCGACTCATTAATGAAAACAAAAGACATTTCAGCATACGTCATTTCGGCATACCTTTCCTTTTCGGAGAATTTATTATCTCCTCCTTGTCTGTTCACTCGCATTTATAAACAATTTGGTATTTCTCCGTTATAGATAAGATTTTATTTTGATAAATTACATGGTGTTGTAGAGTAATATTAACTGATGATGTTACAATGATTGGTCCCACGAAGATAAGTAATTTAGAAAAAAAACTCAGCACTGCGTGCATTAACAAACAACCACACAATAGGGTGGGACAGAGTCGAAATTCTAAGAAGTAATCTGTGTAGGTGGAGATAGAGAGAGAGATTGATTTCTGAATCCTGCCTGGATCATAGAGTCTACACCCAACACATGAGCAACAGAAATGACTTAATGCAAATACCAGAAATATGGAAGATATTATTACCACCAGTCAGTCAGTCAAATCAGAGGAGGATAATAAATAATCTCAAAATTCTACTTCATTTCACGTACATCATAACATTCTAACAAGTTAATTATTTTGACCATAAAAAAACACACGTCTTATTCCTCATCTGAATGTATTTGATCAATAACACTCATATCATTATTATTTCTGAATGTACTTTATCTTATATTGATTTTATTTTAATGTCTAACCAATTTCACTCAAGTATATAAATGAAAGAAGAAAGTTGTGCAAGTGACCTAATATGATTATGAGCAATAGTTTGTGCTTGTAACGTCATCAGTTAGTATTACTGTACAACACTGTGTAGTTTATCAAAATAAAATCTTATCTATAATGGAATTATACTCTACCACAATACCCAAGTTTTAAACTTATTTCAATTTGGTTTTTATGAAAGTGTATAGTAAGATAAGTGACGAAGTGTTGTCACAATTAGATTTGATAATATTAGTCAATGATTGCATCACAACAGTTGAATAAGGAAGGGTATTAGAGTTACGTAATAAGGTGGATAATTTAATGAGTGAGCTGTGATCAGGATGTTCACATAGAAACAAAGGCAAATACGAAATTATTTGGGCGTTCTTAAGAAGAACATGAGTTCTAAGGAGTTAGAAAAACAAACTAACAAACAAACGCAAATCAAGTGGGGAGAAATCCGTAACAATGTGGTTGTTTCCATGATGGTAGAAGAAGTGATTGAGTAATTCTCTCCTGATTATGCATAGTTCTGGTTTCTGCATCTGAATGGCTAGAGCTTCAGCAACTTAATTAAAGGAGACGAAAGTGTATTTATTGTCTTTGGTGGATTATTCTTCACACACTGTAGATAACTTTGAAGGCAGTGTTTGTAGAGAAGGAGTGATCAGTGTTGGGTTATCACACTACTCCTTATGTAGAGCCGTTAATGTTACTTTTCTGCAACCACATTTTAAGATAGTGTTCATGAGGCATATTTTTGGGCAGGATATGTATCAAATTGCGAATTTACATTGACCCGTCACAGCAATAAGTGAACTGATAAGTGCTCTCTCGTGTCATTAACTGACATTGTGCCATCACATTTGTAAGTGCTTTAAAATTGTTCTGTTCATTAAAACGTATCCGTTGGAAAGCCAATGAAACAAACAATGATGGTATCATCATTATTCTGCGCAAGCCGTTGCTCTTACTTTATTCAAATCTGAATAATCTCGTTCCATGTAAGATAATTTTATTTCGAATATCACACACAGTAATGATGCAGTATTAACAACTGGATGACAAGATTTCCAGCATACATTATTGCCACTCATAACCATCATATCAATTCAGTCACACATCTTCACAATTTGTCTTATAAATGTTTTCTCTCTTTTTGTCTCTCTCCCCCTCCTTACATTGACGTCTGTTTCAACTTTGTATATTCCCGGCATGGGGTAAATTTAGCTACACCTAGAATGATTGCCCCCACTACGCTAAACAACCTAGGAAAGTCAAAGCCTGTCCTTTGCATCGCATTCACTGGAATGTAATCACACAATATGTTGGGTTGATGCGACAGGGTGAGAGTATTAGAAACTAATATAATTAGGTGGAGATAGTGTGACGGAGAGAGGGGGGTTAATCACTGACTGAGTCTTTGTTTATCGAATCACAACACCGCACAAGTGCAATCGGACTGTGACAATGCCCATACCGGAGATATGGAAATCGGCAACAAACAACAAGGGGAAGTTGGAGAGCGAGAGAATAAGAGAGAAAATATATACAGGACAAATTGTGAAGCTATGTGACTTGATTGATATGATGATTACGAGTGGTAACTATTTATGCTGGAAACCTTGTCATCCAGTTCTTATTACTGCATCTCATCACTGTGTGTGATGTTTAAAATAAACTTTTTTTAATATGGAATTATATTCTACCACAGTTTCTAAGTTTCTCACTTACACTACTGAATAATTTCAGTTTCTATAGGAAACTGAGGTGGAATTTCACCACCTCAAAACCGTGAAAACTGAGAATCAGTTTTCAAAATGCGAACTTATTTGGAGATTGCGAATTCAATTTATGGTATTACCAATTCGCCAAGTAGCTATCTAGCTCTTCAGCTACCCAGAAATCGGATGGTTTTAACTAATTCAGTTTTCTTTGTTTCTCAGCTAAGTACATTGAACTGATGATTTTGGCCTCTAAACGAGCGAAACAGCCTTCCCGTATTGTTTCGACCACTTCATTCAGGTTATTTAGCTAGCAAACACCATTGATCTCCATGTAAGTGATAGATATACACAACTACTCATTTCAACCAATAAGTAGTATGTAATCCTTCAATAAAAAAGTAATAACACATAAAACAGATTCACAGCTTACATTGGTGACCATCGATAGTCCAATTAAGTAGTTGACTATGCATACACCTGCAACAAACGTGCAACGAATCCAAGTTTTAGCTAATGCTTTTGGAAAATAATCTGCCACAGCTGTTATGATTCCTTCAGCGCCACCAAACTGAAAGTAAGCAGTATATTGTGCGGAAAAATGTAATGTATAAAAATTGATCACTGGAGTGATTATATGCATATATATATACGCTATATATTAGAAAAATTTGACACGCCAAGGAAAGCATTTCCAACAGGCCTTCTCAAGACTTTGACCAGCAGCTGCCCCCCCTTTGCTGGCTTCTACCATCTAACAACAATCCAGTGTGCAGCGTGATAGCCAGCTGTGCCGGTGCATAGTTGCCACACTGCTTATTCGACTGATAGTGAGTTCAGTCTGCGGCAAACGAAGGACCTGACGCGCATGATACATCAGTCACTACCTGGTGTTCAATTAATATGTTCCATAATGTAGATTGATAGGAAACATCCAAAACCTGAAATCATCTTTTGATGCCCATAGTTGTGAAGGTTTAGACTTTCAACGTTATAATTGTTCCTATGGTTCCCCAATAGGCCATAAAGCTTCAACAGCATATCTTCAATTTATCCTACTTTCTACTGTCATCACTAGCTTAACACAGCTCCTTGCTGCTAATTCTTTCTGGACAGTTGTCCATTCAACCTTCAATATGGACCCGGAGAAGGCAGCTGCTGAGAAAAATTCTTTTGATTTTTGAATTCGTACCACTGACTGTAGTTGAGCCGGTATTTCCTAGAGGGATGTGTGGAAGAAGTGACCTCTTTCAAATTTCTCTCACTGTTGTTGTTGGTCAAGTAGCATATTTGTCACCTCATTCCTCTCTATGCTCATTTGAAGTCCTGTCTTCGCTATCTGCTTCTTTTGCTTGTCAGTTTTCGAGTTTTTGTGTGACATCAAAAAAAGATCATCCACTGCCGAAGCCCAGATCTTCTGTAATCGTCTTATCGGCCCAGCATATTCCCATCACCTCGTTACCTGCAATCTAGTGCGTATGTTTGTGCAGGTAGAAGCGTTTATCCCTCCAATCTGGATTCAGTTTACGTTGCTGTTTGGAAATAGCCTCACTGGACAGGATAGTTTGACCTTAGATCGATCACTGACCAATCAAAACAGTTACTGCGCTTGAGAACTTTAATGTGGCTAACAATATATATATATATATATATATATATATATGATGTTTTTTGTTTCACTAATAAGGGTCTGTTAGCATTTATAAGGGCACTGAAGTCCTCATGTTCCGTGATGGGAACTCAAAAGGAATGCAAAAAATAACTGAGAACCCTAACAACAGTATTTCTCAAAATGTTTCCACTTACCATACTATCAATCCCAAGTAAGATAATCATTGAAAAGAAGCATATTGACCAAAATGAACTCAATGGCATTGTTCCGATAGCTTTAGGGTAAACAACAAATCCCAGCCCTGGACCAGATTCTGCAATCAAATTCATCGGAATGTTTGATATATGCGACATATAGCCGAGTGTAGCGAATATTATACAACCGGAAAGTAAACTTGTAAAGGTATTGGCCACGGCGAATAAACAACAGTCTCTGCAAAAACAAAAGGAAGGGAAAATAAAAATACAAATTTTCACTACTAATGTCAAACTTAAAACAAACAACAAAGGATAATTAATAAAGCAGGATTACTATTTAATGAATTTCAGACAGAGCTCCTGTCCAGCTAAATGCTCTACATACTGGGATGTCTAGAATTACATTAGGAGGTATAAGACTGATAAGTAAGTAAACTACATTAATGAGTCAATCATTAAAAACGACAAGTGTGAATGTTTTTTAGGTCATGTTCAGATGGATAAATTTGGGGGCGGGGAGGTAGGGAACATAAGAGACTAAAATTAAGATACGGTTCAATTATACCACTTAAAAAAACGGGAAGTTATCAGAGAAAGAACTTGAATATGTCAAGAATTGCGAACTGAATAATACTAATGATAACAACAGTAGTGGTGACAACAGTACTAATAATATGAATAAACCAAGAACGACAGCTTGTGCAGATACATGTAAACTTGCATACTTCCACACCTGCTGCTGGTATTCAAATGCATACTCCTAATGCTTACCATAGATACACAATGTTAGTTTGATACAACACCCTTTACCTCCGCATAGGCAGTATAGCTATGGGCATTTCAGTTAGCCCTGTTTTAATAGGCAACTTCACGTTCAACCTTGAAAGAACAAAGGTGAAACATGCAATCTTGATGAGACACCTGCCTACTGTCGATATGTCACAGATGACACATTTGTAGTGTCCAAAAATGAAAGCGTTATGCTTCCTACCTACTCAGATTATTCAACAACGCCAAGGAATACTGTGGAACATGAAAATCATGAGGAGTTTCATTTCATGAATCTCCTGGAAGATGGTGTGGTCTCCAGAGATCAATTTGCCGAAAGCTGAGATGAAATGGACAATACCTACATTTTAATAGTTTTTGTCTAAGTAGCTATAAAAGCAAGCACTAGTCAAAACTACCCTCTACCGAGTCAGGAGAATGTGTTGTACAGAGAAACTAGAAGTAGTCTCAATTGTCGAAAAGATGTTGAAGAGCAATGGTTACCCCTAGTGATTTATTATTAAGTGCGAAAGATGCACGTAAGTCTGAGATGCCAAACAAATCACAGTGGGAAGAAAGCCAATCTTCATTCAACTTAATTTTGAAGGTGATATTATACTGCAGGACTAGTCAACAGAAGACTGAATACGTCAGCAATTCGAGCTTATCCCCTGCACTTCGGTAACTTGGTTCCTGCTCATCGGACAACATGCTCTTTGTTGCAATTAAAAGTTGGCAGATACTCTTCTCATGTTAACTCCAATTAAGTGTACAAATTTACAAGTACCTGCGGGAGCAGTTACATTGGGAGAAAAGAAAAAATAAGGACACACCTCTGATTTTCTGAACATGTACCACAAAAGTCTACATCTCAAGGGAACAAACGCTCTCATCAGTGGCATTATTAGGCATCTCCTTGATGTAGGTTATGAGGTGGATATTGCAAAATCCTTCAAAACTAACAATAGACAACACAGCTCAGTTCTCCTCATATCTGATCAAGCAATCTTCATCAAACCCCTGAAACCTGATTTAAGTGTGTGTGTGTGTGTGTGCTGAAAGAAGCAGCTTTCGTTCTTCCCTTGATCCCTCACTTGGTAAATGGATGCTTTCATTCTCTATTTTAATTGATCACGAAACTCTGAAAATTCCATTCTGTATGATTGAAGTTTATGAATAGCTATAGCCTTGGCGTATTTTAATAAGCGCCCTTGACCGTTTTTATAGATGACCTTAAAGGTTGAGTTAACATCAATCTTATAGATAATCTCGATTAGTTCTTTAGCTATAGACAAAGTTGGTAGCCTGACACCTGAATCTATGCGTTTTTCACAATTCATTTGTTTTTCTAACCATCTCGGGATATGCTCGCTGTTCCACCCTCACATGCAAAGAACGATTACTCCTCCCTATGTACATTTGTCTACACACACACGAGAATTGGTAAATAGAGTGGGATGTGACATAATCACTTGTGCACTTCTGAGGTTTACAATGCAGCATATTTTTGGCTTTTTCCTTAATTACAAGCTGGGTTGCTTCATAGGTCCTACGGATGATCGAATTCAACCTTTGTCTCAAAATGCTACTGTTTATTTCCCCGTTAAATGGTAATTTGATGAAAACATAGACTGTAGGTTTAGAAACTAATTGACATCTACACCTGTTTAAAAATTTTAAAGGATATCCGTTTTCAACAAGAGTATGCATCAATATTTCGTTTACTTTGTCTATAAAATCAGCCGTGCAAATTCGTTGAATCCTCTTAAATAGACATTTCACCAAGCCTCTTTTATACTGTAATGGACGGAAACTGTGAAAATTAAGGTACTGTCCTGTCCAAGTGTGCTTTCTGTAGATTGATCGTCTTACTGAACCATCATCTCTTCGACTCAGAAGTATGTCTAAAAATGTAAGCTGATTGCGACTTTCTTCCTCGCATGTAAGACTAATATGATTCTGTACCGAGTTAAGTCTGTCTAACAGACGACTCGCATCTTCATGATCGTCACATATCAAAATGATATCATCTACATATCTCCTATAGAAGGGCAATTTTGAAATTAAATTAAGGGATAAGTTTTCAACATAAGACATGTAAACATCTGCTAACAAAGGTCCTAATGACTCCCCATAGCAACGGCATCCACTTGCCGAAAATGTTCACTTTCTAACGTGAAATGGACGTTTTTAGTATTTAATAGTGATAAATCTTTCAAATAAGTTAAAGGAAAAGGAAATGAAAAACAACTAGAAGATATATAGTCACAACAACAGCGTTAATAAAGGGTGGAAATGTATTACGGGTTCAGGAAAGAAAATAACACAACAGAGAAACAAAAACCACGGGAATCACATATCGAGTTTTAGGACAGATTAGGTTCATTGTAGATTTAGTGACTGAACAAAACTTCTTCCTCTGTAAAAATGGTTTGGGACTTCCTGTGTATGTGGATTGCCATCAATTCTCTAGTTTGAGGAGTTTGATACGTACTCTTTTAGCAAGATTCTCACCTATTCTGGGAAGGTGACTTCAAAGTTCTTTTGTGGGTTAGTTTGGTTTCGAGATTCTACCAGGTGTTTCAGGATACAACTATAGCAGAAAGGATGTGTTTTTTCCTTTACTAAACCATGACTGTGAACGATAGTGAATGCTGAGTATGGCCGATATACCTAAGTCGAATGGAGCAGATGAATTGATAGATACACATTGGTAGCTTTTCCTTCACGAATTTCATGTAAATCATTGGAACTGTGAAGAAAGTTAGTCGAATTTCCCCCGGCAAAATTAGTTCTCTTCAGTCAGCAGTAGGTCAACAGTTTTCTCTCTATGTCAGCAGCTGAGTCCCTCTATTGAATTATAGATTCAAGTAGAGAAATATTTTAGGAGCACAAAGTTTGGGCGGTTTGAGTAGTCAGAGGCTTCATGGATTTTGTGATACGGCGGAGCTGTAGGTAGCCATTTTCACAGAGCACTGTCTCCAGAAATATAAACTGATAAACGCATTTTGACATGGCGACGATAGGCGTCTTATCTTGACTTGTTAAATTATTTCCCTTGAAAGGTAATCTTGTAAACAAATAAGCCTACTTTCATTTCGGAAATGGTCTGTAAGATTACTATTCATCTATTCTCTTTTGAATGCTAATTTATGAGTCCTTCCACTGAATAACAACTTCTCGTTAGTGTCTCCCTTATGAAGACTCCAGGAGAACATAGAAAGGACAGAGTGATGAAGACAAATAATAAAAAGCAACAACAACCAGCACTAGTCACCATCAACGAGAGAAATTTGAAAGGAGTCACTTCTTCCACTCATCCCTCTAGAAAACATTGTCTCAACCACACCCCACGGAACGAATTCAAATGTCAAAACAAGACAGAATAGGAAAGGAAACACAGACATCTTGATCACTCTGAAACCAGTTTGCGAACCTCCTCTACTCCACCACAGCATAAAGAATAAGATTCGAATTTTCAACACAAATTGTATGTCAGTCTGCCATTCAGTTCTTCTATATGGGTGAGAAACGTGGCCAGCGCGTCACGGAAAGCATTTGCAGCAGAGTTTTCTCAGCAGCTGCCTTCGCTGACTCCATAATGAAGGTTGAATGGTCGACTGTCCAGAGAAAATTATCATCGGTTTAAACGTTGTTCGAATGCCGATATTTTGTGGTTTCTTTGAATCGCCTCTGATGTACCATTTCTATATGGTATTGTGACTGTTTTTTGGATTCTTTCATTTTGTTATTCTCCGGTTTTACTCTCTTTTTTCTCTTTGTTATATTATCTTTCATAAATTCTTTTGGGTAGTTGTTTTTGAGTAGTATTTTGAATAGGACGTTTATTTCTTTACACTGATCCTCTGATGGTGTTGTAAGTCTACGTATTCTGTCTGCAAGACCTTGTATTAATCCTCGTTTTACTGTGAGTGGATGAGCTGAGTGACAATCAAGGAATCTTCCAGAGTGTGTGGTTTTTTCTACATATCGTCATTTTTATGCTACCATCTGTCATTCTTTGTAGTTTGCAGTCTAACGTAGGCAGTTCCCCAATTTCATTCTCTATTTCCATAATGAATTTTATTTAATAAATGTGTGAATAAAACAATTCCAACAGTGATGTGAACAAGCGCAGTAATTTTGCTCGAAATATTACCTATAACAAAACTTATTACTATGTGTAAACTACTGAAATATAATTATACTTTATTTGATCTAATCCATAATGCTCAAACTTTTTACTGATATCAATACTCAGAGGAGTTGATTGAATAACAGTACGTGCCATGTCGTGTCGGAAGCAATGAATCGGTCATCTAGACAATGAATATCCTAATGATACGGCCACTACATACTATAATTATTTGTTTTGTTGGCACACCCAAATTTTGAGGAGAAAAGATATTCCATCTTTTAAATGTCCGCCTATTCTAGACACAAGGGAAGCAATAAGATTTCTTTTTTCTGCTCACTGTGATAAAATTCTGATAATTTGTTGGCGATAGATTGATCTTTGTAGGTTTCTGCCTGATCGTCTTGTTAGCTGGACATCTAGCAAAGATAATTCACCTTCCAAATTCGGCTTCCATTTTATCAGTTCAGCTGATCGACTGATGAGCGTTGTTGACGATTTACAGGATTTTGTTCAGGTCAGTGTTTTCATTGTTGATGACGATATAATTATCGACCCGTTTGACTGTTGGTTGTGAGGATATCTGACTCAAGATGCACCATGGAAGAATCAGTCAGCGAGAAATGAACCAAGTGAGTGAAGAACCCGGTACTACTCCATTCTTCTGTCAGTATTGCGTATATTTAAACCACCAAAGTAACTAATGCTACACAGGTTTGAAGGCAAGTCACAAAAATGAGGGAATCTCTTTGCTGTGGAATTATGTGTTCTTAATTACTTGAAATGGGAATTTTTCATACTTTGAAGGTAAATTTTCTTTGGAAACGAAAATTAATCAAAGCGATTCACTAAAAGTCAAAATGGGAACTTGGAAGCCATTAGATTCCCAACCTTGTTATGCATAAGTGACTACAGACTAACTAGATCGATCGATAATCTGTCAGTCAGTCAGTCAGTCAGAATTTAAAACTGTACAAATATTGATTTTCTATAATCATAATATGACTAACCGATCTGATCTCACCATTTTGATATACATTGCTATTATAGCTATTCCTTTAGGTTCCTTTAGGTGGAATGTATGGCTTCAGTAGTACATTTCCACTTCATTCTGTTCTCCAGACTCTTTTTCGACTTGTCTATTCTTTATCTCATCTTTCGAAGCACATTCAACTAGTTATTTTCCATTCGGGTTTCATCCTACGGTTTTTATAGGGCATGATATCTCCTCCTCATTTATCTCCTAAGTGTGTGTCAGATTTCATTTCGTACCAAACAAAAGGGCCAGACAAATTACAGTAGTTACTGGCTACTTTCCAATCAAAGTAAGTGGAAGCCACCTTGGGGATCACCAGTTCAATGGGTCAGGGACTCGGAAATTATCAAACTTCTATGGATCTTGTTAAACCTCTCCGTATGTGTGTGTGTGTGGGGAGGGGGAAGAATCAGTGGACACAACATACCTAATTTTAGAATGCCTAATTTCACGTCTCATAAAGTGGAACTACTCAGCTAAATCCCTAATAGGATCATTCCTGTATGGTGATAAGAGTACTAAACAGCGGCGAAACAGCTGTTAATGGTTTCCTATAAAATTTCAATGGTTTTCGAATCGATTTTGATTCGTAATTACTGAAAACATGGCGTGCGATTCAGATGGTCTAGTAGGTGGAGCTGTTGTGGTTGAACGAAAGTGGATGGATGTAGGGTTCAAGTTGTAGTGGGGACATCGTCAGTCAGTCACTCACTGCGGATTGCAAGCATATCCACACCACTAATTCATATACTACACAAAGAATACTACATACATGGACGTTTTGAGTTGTAATTCTCGCATGTTTGGCATGCGATTCGCTCCCGCCAAAAGTAAGATGATGCTACAGAATTGGACTACATTAACTCCTAGCTTAGAAATAGGGAATGAAGTGGTAGAGCTCGTTGACCGCTTACTCATTTGAGAAGTTGCATCAGCCAGCGCCAACAGGTTGATCTCTGACGAAGTCTGAGCACGGATACAGAGGGCTAGTTTTGCATATGCCAGTTTACACCGTCTCTGGTGTACATGTGATGTCCGACTATCGACCAAAGGACGTGTGTACTGTTCAGAAGCCGTCCGCTCCATCCTCCTTTATAGCTATGTGTGAGACCTAGCCATTGATATTGGAAGACATGAAAAGATTAGCTGTCTTCGATCATAGGTGCCTGAGCTCTATCTCCCGTGTGAAGTGGTATAATAAGGTGAGCGATATTGAAGTTAGTCCTCGTTCGAGTGCTAGGTAAGCAGGGGAAATCAATCGAAGAGGTTGTGAAGTTACATCGACTGAAATGGTTAGGACATGTGTTACGTTTGCGTAGTCATCGCTTTCCTCAACGGGCAATGTTAGCTGACATAGAATGGGTCAGGTTGGAAAAGAGCCAGTGGTGGTCAAACCAAACATGGCACCAGTCAATGAAATCCACAACAGTTAGTCTAAGCCACGTAGGAAGGTACAGACTTCCTGTTTGGGATTCTCGAAACTCTTAAAACCAAAGGCGCCAATGCACCCACTCCCTGTGACTTGTAATATCCAATAAAACTATATTATTCTTGGACATTACTATTCCTGTAAAACATAACTAATCCTTACAAACCAAACTATACAAAGTTAGTCTGAAGCTCGCTAGTGACTTGCTACAGGTTGGCGTTTCCTGAGTTCTAGTGAGAAGTCGTGACCAGTGAGGTCCAACTAGATGTCACGTGTGTGGATGGATGCCCCACCAACGACAATGGTTGGGGTCGCGCTAAATCACGAATTAGTAGAAGTTAGAATTCACGAGCCATTGAATCGGGTCCCAGTGGCTGAATGGTATACGAGCTTGCCTTGTAACCGGAAGGTCCCGGGTTCGAAACCCAGTGGGTGCGTACTGCCGATGATTCCCAAACTAGGATGAAACAGCAGCTGTCCAGTACTCCCTGGTTTTCAATGGTTCTCTAACTGATATCAATCCGTGATCAACCCGTAAAACATAACTAATCCTTACAAACCAAACTATACAAAGTTAGTCTGAAGCTCGCTAGTGACTTGCTACAGGTTGGCGTTTCCTGAGTTCTAGTGAGAAGTCGTGACCAGTGAGGTCCAACTAGATGTCACGTGTGTGGATGGATGCCCCACCAACGACAATGGTTGGGGTCGCGCTAAATCACGAGTTAGTAGAAGTTAGAATTCACGAGCCATTGAATCGGGTCCCAGTGGCTGAATGGTATACGAGCTTGCCTTGTAACCGGAAGGTCCCGGGTTCGAAACCCAGTGGGTGCGTACTGCCGATGATTCCCAAACTAGGATGAAACAGCAGCTGTCCAGTACTCCCTGGTTTTCAATGGTTCTCTAACTGATATCAATCCGTGATCAACCCGTAAAACATAACTAATCCTTACAAACCAAACTATACAAAGTTAGTCTGAAGCTCGCTAGTGACTTGCTACAGGTTGGCGTTTCCTGAGTTCTAGTGAGAAGTCGTGACCAGTGAGGTCCAACTAGATGTCACGTGTGTGGATGGATGCCCCACCAACGACAATGGTTGGGGTCGCGCTAAATCACGAATTAGTAGAAGTTAGAATTCACGAGCCATTGAATCGGGTCCCAGTGGCTGAATGGTATACGAGCTTGCCTTGTAACCGGAAGGTCCCGGGTTCGAAACCCAGTGGGTGCGTACTGCCGATGATTCCCAAACTAGGATGAAACAGCAGCTGTCCAGTACTCCCTGGTTTTCAATGGTTCTCTAACTGATATCAATCCGTGATCAACCCGTAAAACATAACTAATCCTTACAAACCAAACTATAGAAAGTTAATCTGATGCTCGCTAGTGACTTGCTACAGGTTGGAGTTTCCTGAGTTCTAGTGAGAAGTCGTGACCAGTGAGGTCCAATTAGATGTCACGTGTGTGGATGGATGTCCCACCAACGACAATGGTTGGGGTCGCGCTAAATCACGAATTAGTAGAAGTTAGAATTCACGAGCCATTGAATCGGGTCCCAGTGGCTGAATGGTATACGAGCTTGCCTTGTAACCGGAAGGTCCCGGGTTCGAAACCCAGTGGGTGCGTACTGCCGATGATTCCCAAACTAGGATGAAACAGCAGCTGTCCAGTACTCCCTGGTTTTCAATGGTTCTCTAACTGATATCAATCCGTGATCAACCCGTAAAACATAACTAATCCTTACAAACCAAACTATAGAAAGTTAATCTGATGCTCGCTAGTGACTTGCTACAGGTTGGAGTTTCCTGAGTTCTAGTGAGAAGTCGTGACCAGTGAGGTCCAATTAGATGTCACGTGTGTGGATGGATGTCCCACCAACGACAATGGTTGGGGTCGCGCTAAATCACGAATTAGTAGAAGTTAGAATTCACGAGCCATTGAATCGGGTCCCAGTGGCTGAATGGTATACGAGCTTGCCTTGTAACCGGAAGGTCCCGGGTTCGAAACCCAGTGGGTGCGTACTGCCGATGATTCCCAAACTAGGATGAAACAGCAGCTGTCCAGTACTCCCTGGTTTTCAATGGTTCTCTAACTGATATCAATCCGTGATCAACCCGTAAAACATAACTAATCCTTACAAACCAAACTATAGAAAGTTAATCTGATGCTCGCTAGTGACTTGCTACAGGTTGGAGTTTCCTGAGTTCTAGTGAGAAGTCGTGACCAGTGAGGTCCAATTAGATGTCACGTGTGTGGATGGATGTCCCACCAACGACAATGGTTGGGGTCGCGCTAAATCACGAATTAGTAGAAGTTAGAATTCACGAGCCATTGAATCGGGTCCCAGTGGCTGAATGGTATACGAGCTTGCCTTGTAACCGGAAGGTCCCGGGTTCGAAACCCAGTGGGTGCGTACTGCCGATGATTCCCAAACTAGGATGAAACAGCAGCTGTCCAGTACTCCCTGGTTTTCAATGGTTCTCTAACTGATATCAATCCGTGATCAACCCGTAAAACATAACTAATCCTTACAAACCAAACTATAGAAAGTTAATCTGATGCTCGCTAGTGACTTGCTACAGGTTGGAGTTTCCTGAGTTCTAGTGAGAAGTCGTGACCAGTGAGGTCCAATTAGATGTCACGTGTGTGGATGGATGTCCCACCAACGACAATGGTTGGGGTCGCGCTAAATCACGAATTAGTAGAAGTTAGAATTCACGAGCCATTGAATCGGGTCCCAGTGGCTGAATGGTATACGAGCTTGCCTTGTAACCGGAAGGTCCCGGGTTCGAAACCCAGTGGGTGCGTACTGCCGATGATTCCCAAACTAGGATGAAACAGCAGCTGTCCAGTACTCCCTGGTTTTCAATGGTTCTCTAACTGATATCAATCCGTGATCAACCCGTAAAACATAACTAATCCTTACAAACCAAACTATAGAAAGTTAATCTGATGCTCGCTAGTGACTTGCTACAGGTTGGAGTTTCCTGAGTTCTAGTGAGAAGTCGTGACCAGTGAGGTCCAATTAGATGTCACGTGTGTGGATGGATGTCCCACCAACGACAATGGTTGGGGTCGCGCTAAATCACGAATTAGTAGAAGTTAGAATTCACGAGCCATTGAATCGGGTCCCAGTGGCTGAATGGTATACGAGCTTGCCTTGTAACCGGAAGGTCCCGGGTTCGAAACCCAGTGGGTGCGTACTGCCGATGATTCCCAAACTAGGATGAAACAGCAGCTGTCCAGTACTCCCTGGTTTTCAATGGTTCTCTAACTGATATCAATCCGTGATCAACCCGTAAAACATAACTAATCCTTACAAACCAAACTATAGAAAGTTAATCTGATGCTCGCTAGTGACTTGCTACAGGTTGGAGTTTCCTGAGTTCTAGTGAGAAGTCGTGACCAGTGAGGTCCAATTAGATGTCACGTGTGTGGATGGATGTCCCACCAACGACAATGGTTGGGGTCGCGCTAAATCACGAATTAGTAGAAGTTAGAATTCACGAGCCATTGAATCGGGTCCCAGTGGCTGAATGGTATACGAGCTTGCCTTGTAACCGGAAGGTCCCGGGTTCGAACCCAGTGGGTGCGTACTGCCGATGATTCCCAAACTAGGATGAAACAGCAGCTGTCCAGTACTCCCTGGTTTTCAATGGTTCTCTAACTGATATCAATCCGTGATCAACCCGTAAAACATAACTAATCCTTACAAACCAAACTATAGAAAGTTAATCTGATGCTCGCTAGTGACTTGCTACAGGTTGGAGTTTCCTGAGTTCTAGTGAGAAGTCGTGACCAGTGAGGTCCAATTAGATGTCACGTGTGTGGATGGATGTCCCACCAACGACAATGGTTGGGGTCGCGCTAAATCACGAATTAGTAGAAGTTAGAATTCACGAGCCATTGAATCGGGTCCCAGTGGCTGAATGGTATACGAGCTTGCCTTGTAACCGGAAGGTCCCGGGTTCGAAACCCAGTGGGTGCGTACTGCCGATGATTCCCAAACTAGGATGAAACAGCAGCTGTCCAGTACTCCCTGGTTTTCAATGGTTCTCTAACTGATATCAATCCGTGATCAACCCGTAAAACATAACTAATCCTTACAAACCAAACTATAGAAAGTTAATCTGATGCTCGCTAGTGACTTGCTACAGGTTGGAGTTTCCTGAGTTCTAGTGAGAAGTCGTGACCAGTGAGGTCCAATTAGATGTCACGTGTGTGGATGGATGTCCCACCAACGACAATGGTTGGGGTCGCGCTAAATCACGAATTAGTAGAAGTTAGAATTCACGAGCCATTGAATCGGGTCCCAGTGGCTGAATGGTATACGAGCTTGCCTTGTAACCGGAAGGTCCCGGGTTCGAAACCCAGTGGGTGCGTACTGCCGATGATTCCCAAACTAGGATGAAACAGCAGCTGTCCAGTACTCCCTGGTTTTCAATGGTTCTCTAACTGATATCAATCCGTGATCAACCCGTAAAACATAACTAATCCTTACAAACCAAACTATAGAAAGTTAATCTGATGCTCGCTAGTGACTTGCTACAGGTTGGAGTTTCCTGAGTTCTAGTGAGAAGTCGTGACCAGTGAGGTCCAATTAGATGTCACGTGTGTGGATGGATGTCCCACCAACGACAATGGTTGGGGTCGCGCTAAATCACGAATTAGTAGAAGTTAGAATTCACGAGCCATTGAATCGGGTCCCAGTGGCTGAATGGTATACGAGCTTGCCTTGTAACCGGAAGGTCCTGGGTTCGAAACCCAGTGGGTGCGTACTGCCGATGATTCCCAAACTAGGATGAAACAGCAGCTGTCCAGTACTCCCTGGTTTTCAATGGTTCTCTAACTGATATCAATCCGTGATCAACTCGTAAAACATAACTAATCCTTACAAACCAAACTATACAAAGTTAGTCTGAAGCTCGCTAGTGACTTGCTACAGGTTGGCGTTTCCTGAGTTCTAGTGAGAAGTCGTGACCAGTGAGGTCCAACTAGATGTCACGTGTGTGGATGGATGCCCCACCAACGACAATGGTTGGGGTCGCGCTAAATCACGAATTAGTAGAAGTTAGAATTCACGAGCCATTGAATCGGGTCCCAGTGGCTGAATGGTATACCTTTTGTCTCATGTTCCTGTTTACTGTCTCTATTTTGCATTTCTTCTACTTTTCTCTTTTGCTTTGTATGCTACATGGAGGGTGGCGACTCGAACTGCTGCACATCGGTGCAAAGTTCCATGTCAAAAAACAGTCAGTCAGTTAGTAAGATACATGAACTAATAGCGTAGGTGTCATAATTCGATAAATTCAGTAGCTGTCTGACTGTCTATCTATCGATCTATCTATAAAACAATTCTGATTAGTCTATTTTCTAAACAAGCTATCGATCCACACATATCAGCCTACTAGGCTCGAGTGTCAGTATGAAAGCCATTACTTACTTACTCACTCATTGGGGACTTTAAGTACATTCACTCAGCTGACTGGTGAGTTCAAAATAGGATGAAATATATATCCTGGCGAATTTCACCAACTATTAGTCACTATCCATCGAATTATTTCCAGTTAGTCCGCAGAAATGATGATCATTGGTATGAATGGAGGTTGGATCTGAAAAAGTGGCTTGTCATCAAAGGTGACGATCATGTCGCAGACTGAAAAATGCGCTGAAGAGTACATATGTGCAACAATCCAGACGATATGTCCCAAATAAGACAAAATGTCTACTTTGAACTACGACGCTAGTTACCATTCATCGAATTGCTTTCTAAAGGATTGTTAGGCTTCTAGAAAGAAAGGTGTCTGTCTATTCAGCACTAAATGGATAGAAAATCGGTGACTCATATCATTAATCTTCTGCTAAGTCATCATTTAAAAGAGAACATTAACAAGACTAATGGAATATCATAATGTTTTGTAATTGTGATATATCTAATGAACTTACTTACCTTAAAGAATTATGATGAATCTTATTATAACTTCCAAAACCTGTCAGCACACCCAGACCAAGACTGTAACTAAAAAAGATTTGCGTTCCAGCATCAGACCATACCTTAAAATAAATTTGATAAAAAAAACAGTCAATAAGAACCTATTGATGATCAGGAAGGAATGACAATGCGCATACAAATATAGAATTTTCAGACAACTGGTTCCCTTGGCTAGTCTGACTAAAGAATATTGTTATTTAAAACAGTTAGTATAAACAAAGCAGTAAGAAGATGTAATTTGTCCTAATCGGCTTGTAATTTATTTGCGCAACACATTTCGAACAATCTGATCACACACGAACTTGTCATAGGAGTATATACATGGAATTAATAAAGAGTTAAGAGGTGAGAAAATAAATTTAGGTCAAATTAGAAGGGCATATTAAAGGTCAAAATAACAATAAAGATCACCAGACCAAATAACAGAAGTAATAGTACATATGCCCTGACTGGTATTAAAACAAAGTTTATCAAGGAAGGTGGTTTAGTGTGATGACGAATTGTTTTGGGTTCTCAGTGGAACACAGGGCTTCAGCAACATATCTGCAATTTGTTCTGTTCTCTGCTGTCCTCCTCATCTGATTCCATGATTGCCCATAATCTCTCATCTCTTCGTCACATGATCTCTTCCATGTCAACCTGTCGATTTCCATTGGGATTCTGCTAATGGTCCTGGCGAGCAGTGTCGTCCGACGGCCTCCTCAACGTATGCCCAATCAATTTGCATTTTCTCCTACATATTTTTCGAGCAATCGGCTCTTGGTTGGATAGTTCCGTGCCACAGTTTCTTGTTGATAATTCTTTCCAGTCAGCTAGCTATTTGATCTTCAATATAAAGCAAAGGTAGCTCTCGATAAAAGTTTGCAGTAACTTTTTGGAAATGCTTTCCTTGACGCACACTGGCCAAGGTTCTGACTCATTTAATGGAAGAACTGACTCACTGAACATTTGTGCGGAAAATCCGAATCTGGTTCCATATGCTGAGTGTAGATTTTCAAAATGGTTCCTGGTTGATGAAAGCGTGTCCTTCCTTTCTGATTCTGGCTGATTGGCGTTCACATCTTCATCCATTCCTACTGCTTGTGGTAGAAACGATGCTTCCTATATGAGTGAAGGAAGTAAGCTCTGTTAAATCTCTGTCGTTAATGGTAATTGGTGCTGGTTGTTGTTGCTGTTGATGCTGCTGTTGGTTGGTTATCTTCGTCACCTCTGTCTCCTCCGCGCTCACCTGCAGTCCTGTCTCCGCTGCTTTTTCAGACAGTTGTTTGCTAATCGCCTGCAAGTCTTCAACTTTGTGTGACATGAGACATGTATCATCTGCAGAGTCCGGATCTACTAGAATATGCTTATCGGTCGTCCAGCATATTCCTAACTCCTCGCTCCTCACAGTCTGATGCATAATCCAGTCCACCACAATTAAGAATATCATAGGCATCAGCCTTTTCTTACCCCTGTATTTACTTCGAACGCCTCGCTAAGTTTTCCGTCGTCAATCAGAACAAAGAAAATAATGAACATAATTGCAGTTGTAAGATAATACGAATTCTCATTTTATTTCATGGACTCTTTTTTTTCAAATTTCTACATCCTAAGCAAAATGATTTTATAATTTACAGAATTTCTGCACACTTTTTATTTCACAGTAATCTCGAGGTATAGATAGAAAGTTTTAGCCACTACGTAATTTTAAAAATATGACGTAAATAGAGGAACTATTAAGTGTTAAAAGATACGGAGAATGAAGAGGATTTCGTAGCTATCCAAAAGAACTCTACCTACTGAGAATGGACAGCCCCCAAAAGTTTATATCAAAATATAGAAGTGAAGAAGAAACGAATAAATCGAAACCAAAAAATACTTAGAAATGAGAACATTTTTCATCTGTCTAGTAGTAGAGTAGAACTAAAATGGGAAACGACGAGCTGGTTGTAGGTCCGAAGGTGACATGGGGAAAATCTTGTGATGCGGAAGATGTGAGAGACTATGGGCAGTCATCGAGTCGGCCAGCGTACTGTTGAAACCATATATTCCACTCGGAACAAAATAACAAATGTGGAAAAGATCAACACAACCGAGATTATTCATATCACACACATTAGGTGATCTGTTTGGTACCTTCAATGGTAATCAAGAAACCATGAAAATGAGGATTTCATTTGTAGTATCACTAGTTTGTCATCTAAGCAGTTAACCAGATTTCGGGTAGTTTGAACTGATTCGGTTCTTTCCGCCTCACAGCTTAGTAAATCCGCACACACCTCTGGAAAAGAACTTTACCCCAAATGAGTGAAATGAACGTTGGATGTTTAGATGCTAGGTGTTTGTTTGCTAGCAAACACTACTGGTTGATGTGAGTAGCATTCAACTATTCAGTCAGTAGTACGTATAGTTCTATACATATACGTGTGGTTTCTTGATTACCACGCAATGGTGGTACCAAGTAGATGACATCTGATGTGAGACCTAAATTTTTTTTAATTTCAGAAGAAAATATGGGCAAAGTTCTACAATAGCGTCCCAAGGGATGCGAACGCACGAGTGACCTTCAGCCAACCAATCATAAAAATGAGGAATTTTTGCACAAAAAATGAGGTATATTCACAAGAAAATGCATGAAAACATATTAAACAGATTATCTTTCTCTGAAATGAATTAAAAATACGTCCCAGTTATGATGAAGAGCTTCAGTTGCTAAGTTGGACTAGTTTCTATAGATGTATTCACCGAAGTGACTGAAGATGTGCTGTTTTGTGAATCTTTCATCTCTCTACTCTTGCTGTGCAGTCCTCTCCAAAGCCCTTGGTTAAATTACTATGGTTTCAGTAAGAGGATCGACGACTACATACAAGGGAAATGAGGATAAAACAAATTAAAATAAACGACATGAACTATAAATCTATCCCTAATCGCAACCCTAACCTTAATCCTAACCCTAATGACAATCCTTATCCCGCCGTAAACCTAACCCTAATCCCAATTATGACCGTAACCTTAACCCTAACCCCAACCCCAATGCTTAACTTAACCCTTATCCTAACCCTAACGAGATATTAACACATTGTCCAAACAGTAATTAAAAAAGTTATCTAGGTGAAACTTGCTCCTCATTTCAGGATTTTATCATGAGCTGACATTAGTTAGAGAACCATTGGAAAGCCTGGGAGTACTGGACAGCTGTTTCGTCCTAGTTTGGGACTCTTCATCAGTACGCACCCACCGGGATTCGAACCCAGGACCTTCCGGTTACAAGGCAACCTCGTATACCATTAAGCCACTGGGACCCGATCCAATGGCCCATGAATTCTAACCTCTGCCAATTCACGACATAGCGCGACCGCTAGCCAATGTCTTCGGCGAGTATTTGTCCTCACATCCTACCCGCTGCACCCTACTGGTCACGACTTCCCACTGGAACCCAGGTAACTACCTACCTGAATAGGGCCAGTCGCCAGTGAGCATCTCATTGGTATTCAAGTGTTGGTGCTCCTTATTTGATGAATAGCGTCGATATTTCAGCTATGATAATGATAGGTGCCGTTAGCCAACGACTAGCATGCGTTCAAGATCATTGAAGCGTTCGCATTCCTGGGACGCTATTGTTGAACTTCGCCAAGATATGACCTCCATTTGTGTACATTGTAAATTGATTAGTGATTCGCAAGCAAACTGAGCGTCCTGTTCGACTCTAAGACCGAGAATATGAACTGTCTAGCTAGCTTTTGTGAAAAGATACACGACATGCATTCCTGCTTTTATGTGAGCGATCCATGTGTAGACAACCATTGTTGACATCAGAAATTTTAGAAACAAGGAAAACACAAAATGAATATGAGCTACAAATCTTCTCTATCATATTTGAATATGAAGGAATCCCTAGAAGCCCGATTGTCCCTCAGACGAATGTCAGTGCTTACATATAACAGACATACTGTCCAGTTTATAAAGTTGCAGAAGTTCAGTCCCAAAACAGAAAAAGTCAAATCAAAAATCGTTAAAAAACGATCGATATGAAAGCGAGCTAAAAGCAGCCAATCAAAACGAAGGCCGTTGCCACAAGAGACAATTATTTTATTCATGTAGTGAATCTAACCAAGTTCACACTTCACACACACATTGAAGACTGTGTACTGAAGATGTTATCTAGAAGGACAATAAGAGGTTCGCAATTAAATGACTACGCAGCTCAGAGAATGCACAGTTTAAAAAAAAACAAATTAACACTCTCTTACTGTCATATCTGTCAATTTCGACCAGTCAGGTTTCAGATAATGAATTAATCCGACTGATGCTCCATCGAGTAGAAGAGTACGAATAAGTAAAATAAACATGAATAGAT
The DNA here is from genome assembly GCA_944472135.2 of Trichobilharzia regenti. Classification (NCBI taxonomy): domain Eukaryota; kingdom Metazoa; phylum Platyhelminthes; class Trematoda; order Strigeidida; family Schistosomatidae; genus Trichobilharzia; species Trichobilharzia regenti. The sequence continues at coordinate 163,183,944 of OX235270.1, forward strand.
AAGGCAGAAGAACTGTAACATACATAATCTGAAAATTTTTAAAACAAAAAACAGAAAATGAACACATTGAACACCTTGAACAAAAAATATGCTAATTAAAACAAAAAAAGATTTTCACACTACTATGTTCTCAACTATTTTAATTTTGTAAAAAAGAATCACTCTTATTCATAATAATGAATACAATTTAAAATTTTGTTTTCAATGTTGTATTGGATACAAAAGACTGGTGTGGTATTTTACCAAATTATCAATCATCTCTGGTGTAGATATGACTGATACCCAGCTGTTGACCAACTACTCAGCAACAGTTGTCTCTCCTCCTCCTCCTCCTCCTCCTCCTGTATGACTACAAGTGAGACATAGCAGCCATTAAAAGTACGAGATATAAGAAGACCAGCTGGATTTGACCACAGGTGTTTGCAGTCTATCTGTCGTGTTAACTGAGACGGTTAGGACGAGTGTTGCACATACCAAGCCACCGCCTTCCAATATGAGTAAGGTTAGATAACATAGAAATCGGGTTGAAAAGAAGCTATGGGTAGACAGTCAACTGAAGAGCTGCCATCCGTCCATGCAATTTTCTATTGCAGATTTCAGGTACATGACGCATGGCTAGGGTTCTAGAGGCAATGAGAAACAACGGCAACTGAGGACTGTTGGTGCTATAGCTCAAAATCCTTGTTCTCAGTGGTACAGATGCAGTCACTGTTTGTGTAATCTCCCACGTACAATAAATCCCTAGGGTTCCCCAGTGTCACCATTCTTTCTCCTGAATGTTTCCCTCTTAATTATAGTACTTCTGAATTTTTACTCTACCCTTGTGCAACAACTTGGCCTGCTGCTGGAATTCTATGAAAAGTTCTACGTTGAAAGTCAGTCTGTTATCATTCAGTCAGTCATTTTAATACTGAAAAGGAATTTAACTTTTGTAAGATATGTTTCAGAATCGTTTTGACTAATGATATTTAGTAATGAAATTCATTACATACATTAGAGTCAGCTGAGATTCATCTGATGAACAAGGCAAGTATATAGGCTTGTTCAAAAGAAATTCGTGTAGCCCTTTGTTTTGTCATGGCCAACCACATAAATGTATGTTAAGTTTTTAAAAACGATTGTCCCTTCCCTATGCAGCTATTTAATTGCATTAACCTATTCGTATTTTACGTAATTCTACTCAGTAATCCTATTCTTCTAAGTCATGATCGCTATTTTACAAATTCCTTGATTATGTAATAACTGTTGCTAACGGCTGCTAATTAATTAACTTATTTTGGACTCGGTAATTAATAAATTTTCACCCCTCCTTCAGCACTTAGATATCTTGTTACTAATATCTATAAGTTAATGGATTGTTTTGATGACTTTATAACCTCCTAATTTCACTCCCACCCTATATCTTCAGTTAGAAGACCATCACCCACTCACTCATTAAGATGGCGGTAAATTCACATTAGACGAGTTTTGAAGTAGGTCGACATGTGCCTTATGGATTCTACAGCTTTTTGTTTTCATTCCGTCTCTAGCCAAGCAGCCGACCATCCCTTTTTTCTGGACGAAATCACTATCCGTCAGTCTACAAACTAAGTGAGATTAAGAAGCGTGTATTGGCAAATCACTTAGCCTTAACTCCGCTCGGTGGTTGGCGAGTATTCTACCGTCAAAATACAAATGTCAAGCCACTGTCAATCAGATCAACAACTACAAGGCACTACTGTCAACAAATCTGAATTAACGACTGAATATCTCGGCTACAGTTCCCATAGTTCACTTCAATGAATTAAGAAGTGATGTTTAATTTCAATACATTAGTAAGAATGCTTGTAAATCAGTAGAATTCATTTGTTTTAATTCAGATAGATAGGGAGCTTTGGAGTTTCAGTAGCAGTGGTGACTTCTACGGGAATGGATTACTAGCCTCCCTCCCAACGTTCCCTCTTTACCGAGCTCATTACTGGTTAAGTGAGGTAAAGGTATGCGTCAAATGAGGATGGAACGCTGTACCACCTGCTTGGTTGGCTAGTGTTCCACCACTAAGCCACCGACATATTCCTACGTCTGGATGGATATTTTGCTCAAATTAAAAATTGTGAACTGACACAAGTTAGCATTCACACAGGTCAATAAATTCCAACCCGTGTGGCTGACCAAAAGGTTCTGAAAGTGTCAGTCTTAAGCTAGAAGAACATAACAGCTGTCCAGCAAGTGCTCCCAGTTATTGTGGCTGGTTAGCAAGAGAGATTTTTCCTCCACTCCTATTCTTTTTGCCACTATCGTTCATTTATCAGTAAAAAAAAAACAGTGACCCGTTTTTTTCTAAAACTCATTCACTTTTTACTTGTTTTGTCAATGTGTTGATTCACAAAAGAAAATACATAAATAAAACAAAAACATTTTTCTCAATCTAACCGTTCTTGTTTTTGTTCAGTCTGCTAACTCTAATTCTCAGTATTTATAAACTTAGACAACAATGTATTTGCGACAACTACATCTGATGATATTCGCAATGCAGGTTAAATATTTTTTAATAATATCTTCCGATAAAATATGCAGACGCATCTCACTCTGTTTTGTTAATTTATACGTGGTTAGTAAGGTGAGGGGGTTATTTACACCAAAGAATGACCAAAAAAGTATTTTTATAATTTTTACGACTGATTTTTATATTTTCGATGTGTATTTGTGTGCAAATTAGGTTTTGAGTGTTTCATTGCCGATGCACTGTTAAATCTCAACTAGTTTTGAGGAGAATAAAAGACATTTCAGCGCAGAAAGTTTTCTTTTAGTCACTTCAGTGTTAGGGCAGCTGTCGATAAATATCTGCAACTTGCTAGAAATGGTTTACGAAACTTGCCAACTTTCTTGCCCATATAGAAGAAACGACTGACTTAAAATCGTATTGAAAATCTGAATTCGGTTGTTTATGCTTCAGTGTAACCGAGAAGATTTCCGTACTAATTTGAAAGTGATTGCGGTCTGCCTTGCCTCTTCGACGATGCTTCCTAGATAAATGAAGGAAGTGACAATACTGTTGAAGAGACCTAGGCACTAGGACGAAACAGATGTCCAGTACTTACTGCCAGTTTACCAATGGTTCTCTAACCGATGTCAGCTCATCATGGAATCTTGTGACCAATCAAATCCTTGCAAACCAATGAATGAATGATGAGCTGTGTTTGAAACCCATTCTCATACAGTAAATAATACTGTTTCACACTGTGTGGTGAATTTTTTTCTTAATCATATTTTTTAATATTCTTAATCACAATACATAAAGAAGAATGAGAGACAAGCGTAGTCAAATAAATAATTTAATATGATCAAATCGGTAGTAATCAGCAGGTAACAGAGAAATGAAGGAAAATGTTATATCACACAAGGGTTTGAAATCAACAAACGGGTTAGTTATAAACAGTGGAAAGTCTCTGAGAATCAGATTGGTAGAAAACAGTAAGACTGTCACCCTGAAATTCTCACCACAGTTTTCCAATTATTCAGTAGTATACATAGATGTTTTTCTGCAAACATGCTTGCTTTCTTGATCACTATTCAAGGTGGTATCAAGCAGATCATTTACTGTGATCTGAATAACTTCGGTTTCCAAACGAAACTGTGGTAGTGAACTTTAGATACACCTGCATTTATCGAGCTGATACCCTTTTGATTATCACAAGAAGATTTTTCTTCCTCCTTGTGTAGATTGAGAAAATCGATGACTTACACCAGCCCAACGGGACCATCTCTCGTTACAAGACGTTGTCTAATACCTTAGTTAATCAAGACAGTAAATTGTCTACACCGTTTTCAAGCACCTCTGGACTCATTCCATCAGGTCATGCTGCTGCCTTGCCTCGTTTCAGATTGGCAACGGGGACCTCCGACAACTTACTAACCAAGAATGTTTTGCCCAGTAAATATTGGACAATGGAAAGATAATGAAAATTGATTGAACACATAATGGGGAGACCTTTGAGCGACATCACACAATCAAGGCAGGATGTCGAGTGAAATTCGAACAGAGAATGATGAGTTGGACATATGTCCTCCGAGGGATCTTATGAGGAGAAGATGAAACATTATTGTCAATCATAGAGTCAGTTAAAAAAGTCTGCATGGAACAGGGTGTAATTGAAATGTGGTCCAGTTCAAGCTTTTTTTCCATGTGTGGGGAAGACGTTGACAGAAATACGTTGGACTGACGAAAAGACTCGAAGAAAAGTGAACTTCCTAGAAGATTCACATTTAGCGTCACATGAACTGGAAGATCTACAGGTACAAACTAACGAGTTGACAGAAAAGATCAATAGCAAAATCAGGACTTCTAGATGAGTGAACATAGGGAATACAAAGATTATGAAGATACTCGGTGAGCGGCAACAACAACAAGCACAACTATCAATCACCTTCACTCGGAGAAATCAAAATGAATTCATTTCTTCCACTAATCTAGACATCATTGTTTTAACTAGAACCGAAACAGATGTAGATATCAAAGCCACTGGCAGACCTTCATTAGTCTGAGATCAGTGCGGAAATCCGTAGAACTCAAACTGGGGAACAAGATTCTGATTTTCAACATTAATGTTGGTCAGTACTTCTATACTGTTCAGAGATTTGGAGCACGTGTGTCACATGAAGCGTATCCTAAAGGCTACTGCGGACTTTCCTCCATGCCCGCCTTCATTCTATGCTGAAAACCAGATGCTCAGAAAGTATTGGCAGCAAAGAGGGAACTCTATCAACGAATCTGCCAAAACCCTATCACCCCTAAAATATGCTCGAGAAAATGTAAATGGACCGCTGCATGACATCACGCTCCAGGTATGCTGTCTGGTGGAACCCGAAGAGTTGTATGTGTGTATCTGGGAATGGAATTGAGGAGATGGTGTGAAGAGAATCCATCTGAAGACATCCATCTGAAATGGCTGTTGTGCTCCAACTGAAGTCTTATGTTCCTCTTGCAACCATGCTGACTAGTTTAACAGCCTAACTTTCATTGAACTCTACAACTAAACGTTGAAATATCATTTTAAAATGAGATTCTTTGCACAGACGAGAAAAGCAGAGGGAGATTACCCAAAAGTATACAAACTCATTTCCACTTACTTTTGCTGATGTTTTAATCCCTTTACAAATACAAAAATAGATGATAACCCATGTAAGCAGAAGGCATAGCGCTAAATCCCATTGAATAGTACCGATGTCATGTATTCCATCAGAGATACGCAATACACGATGTCTGTTGGAATGGTAAAGTTGAAAAAGGATAGCATATAATAATGTACGTTGGCTTAAAATAAATTATAACGAAAGATAGAAACTAAAATTTGGATCAAACATATAGATCACTCAGTTAGTTAGGTACAAAGCTGAAATTTTATTTAATTGGTTAGAGGACCCCCACAATCAGAAATGTAGGCCTTACTTTCCTGAAGAGACCAAATGTTTCAGGAAAATTATTTCACGTACGGATCAATTACCAACTCTGCTCATGTTCTTAGAACATAGCATAGAATAGAAGCCAAATCCCTACTTTGAATTCATCGACCATTGAAAAAGCCTTCGACAGCTATGACCGCGAAGCAATTTGGAAATTACTTCAACATTGGGGAGAGTAGTCAGCGAAATTCTCGCCAATCTCAATCAACTACAGCTATATGATAATGTCGTCACACATTAAGTGATTTACAAAACATGATTGAGGAAAGTGTTTAAAGTGGACACAGGATTAAGTCAGGGCTAGCTACCTACTATCACTGGTGATATTCTTGATCGTAGCAGACTGGATCATGTAACAGACCGAGAGTGGGAAGCGAAAATATAATGTTATATGTTGAACTGTCAAGAAGACAATGTCTAATGTCACACAAGCCCTCAAGATCTGTACCGGCGAAAATACAAAAGGCTGGCACTCAAGACAGGACGTTTCAAGTGATCATAGAGAAGACAGAGATGATGAAGATACCCAATGACCAACAACAACATTAAACATCAGTGGAAATCGTCAGCATCGTTTTAACTACATTCGGGTGTCACGAATGAAAGTGTCAAAACCAGCTAAGATCCAAAAGGATTCGAGACGTACTTGCACTGCTCTGAAATTATTGTAAAAATCTACTGCATTCAGCACAAGGAACAAAGTTGGCCGGAAAGTTTAGCCCAAATATCAAGTCACTCATTTCTTCCAAATGGTTCAGAGGTTTGGAAAGCGCGTAACCAGACTACTGTGGGCTTTGATCAAAGGCCACCTTCATTCAGTTGCTAGAATGTCACTGGCAGAGTACACCCGGATTCGAATGTGAATCAACGAGTTGTTCGTATAACATGGGACGGTGATGTGAAAGAGATCCACGGAGAAATGAAAATTTATGGTGGAGAGGGGCGATCGTGAAGTCAGCATAGAAGGAAGACTGTAAACAACAATGTGGAATAGAGATTTACGCGTCACAGGCGAAGTCCTATATTAAATTCGGAACCCAAGAGAGTAAATAATGACAGCAGTAATATGTTCCTCAGAATCTCCTCACTGATAAGAGAATTGTGTATTTCTAGGAAAACTATCATTCACTAGAATACAGGTATCTGATGAGTCCCAACCAGGATTAAAGATACACCCTGGATATTTCATTACTGAAAACTTGTCACTAGATTTTTATTTGATGATCTCAAGACATTCGACTTTGGCAGCTCGAATCTCGATAACCACTTATTGCACTACTCCACAATTAAACCAAGGAGCTCAGAGAACACTATCAATTGCAAATCATCCACCTGAGTTACAAATCTTTTCTATTGTTCCAATACTTCTTAATTCTGATCACTGCGTTATTTGAGTTTTGCTAAAATATACGGTAAGTCGTACACAGGTATCTTTTCTCAGCTTTCCAAGAAAACGCGACAGCGATACCACTCACATGACATTATAAATAGACCTAGATCCATGCTGAATAGCACCAGATGAGCATACACTGGATGATACAATCACCAATATAACGGATTATCTTAAATTCTGCCTAGAGGTATGTTGCCTCAAACGGACACTATTCAAAAGACTTGACTGTTTCTCTTCTCCACATCTCAAAAGACTACATAGAGAAAAAGAACGGTGCTATAAGTCTAAAGATAAATCTGGTCTTAAAAGGACCAACAAATTGATCAAACCTGAAATGCAAAGTCTGAACATTATTTATAACCAAAGACTTTTATGAAGTAAAACCCCCTCAAACATGTGGAAACGTTTCAACGAAATTACTGGTATCGTTAAGCAAAGCATTATTGTTCCCTCTGTAAATGCTCTTAACAAATCTTTCATGCGCTGTCCTACTGACACTTTCATTCCTAATGCTGAGAATGGCGAGGTTAGTAACCTTCATGGTTTTAACACTCTTGATTTTCCAAAATGTCTGAAATATCTAAAACCTTCCCGAAGACTTGGCCCTGATGGCGTACCTGCTGTTGTCCACGGAAGATATGCTGACACATTATGTTATCCTCTTACAAACATTTTCAATGTTTCTCTTTTTATTAATGTTCTACCGTTTTTTTAATTTCAGCTTGATGCTACACAGTATTTTCGGTACAAGTATAGAATTTTCAGCATGTGATGTCGGTAGCCCAAATTTTGCAGGCCGACCATAGATATCAGGTGTGAGTCGGCAGGGGATCGAACCTCGGATCATGTGAATGGTCGATGAGAGTCCTGACCACTCTGCACCATAGAAAGACATTAAAATTATCCCTGTGCTCAAATCATTTTCTGGTATAAATGTTAAATCTGGACCAATCGATGCAGTTACTTCTGTCTTTTTTGAAATTAATCGAGAAAATGTTTTCACTCAACCTTGAACTCTCCTTGAAAAGTTTAACAACCCCAAACCGTTTGCTTATACACAGGGCAGGAGTACTTTAGATGCTACAGCTGTCTTACGTTATATGATATAGTTTCCTCCTTAGACAAAGGAGTAGATGTGTCCGTTGTACCTTCCTTGACTAGACATCTACTTCTGATTCTATACCCGGGTGCTTTATGCTGAATAATATTTCCGTGACATAAAAACTCAATGATACCCTATTTGACCATCCTGTCCCCGTTCTATGTGATGGATGAAGTGATAAGCGTGAAACTTATAACAATTTACTATGTAATTAGCAAAACAAATAGCTGTTTTATTCTCTCCCAAATTGTAATCTCTGGTGACAGTATTTCAATTAACTTATAATTTTAGCTATTAACATTACTATCATCATTTTAAACTTTTTGTAGATTTCTGACTTAATTATCACTGCTAATATCAAGAAAGCTGTTGTTATCAATCGTGGAATATTTTTTTCTATATTTGTTTTTGCTGTAGTCAATTAAATTAAATGCAACATTGTACTAAATGCTGAGAATTCCAAATAGTGTCATAACTACAGTTTTTGGAATAAAGCAAATTATTATTCCCTTGAGTTCCGGGTGGGACATAGGGCTTCAATCGCAATACATCTCCACTTTGTTCTGTTTTCTGCTGTCCTCGTCAGCTGTCCCCAAGACTACCCATCGTCTCTGATTTCATCCTTGCACGGTCTCCTCCATGTAACTTACGGACAGTTGACAAGCTCGTCGTTCTCTATTTGCTTTGCACTTGAATGGAGGCCTGACTGGCGCGTGTTGTCATTCCACGGCCTCCTCAGAGCATGACGAAAGTATCTTCGTTTCCAACTACATATTCCTTAGCGATAGGTTCTTGGTTAGTTTGTTCCGTGCCGGAGTTTCTCACTGCTGATTCTTTCTGGTCAGCCACTTAACCTTCACTGTGAAGGGAAGGAAACTGTTAGTGGGGGTTTGCAATCACCCGTTGGAAATACTTTGCGTGACGCAATTGCCAAGGTTTTAACCCATATAATAGAAGAACTGACTGACTTCACGTTTGTGTTGAAAGTCCGAATCGCGTTGTTTGTGCTTCAGTGGAGTGCAGAAGATTTCAAAACTGCTTTCAGGTTGATGAAGGTGTATATCACCTTTCCCATTCTGGCCGGCTTGTTTTGACATCTTCGTCTGTTCCGACTGCCATTCTAGATAAGTGATAGAGTAACCTGTGTCAAATCTCTCCTGTTAATGACGATTGGTGCTGGTTCTTGTCACTGTTGGTTGGTTGTCTGGCTGGTTATCTTTATCACATCTGTATTCTCTGTGTTCACTCGGAGTCCTATCTTCGCTGCTTCTTCAGCCAGTTTTTTGGTTTTCGCCTGTAAGTCTTCTAGTTTATGTGACGCTAGACATATATCATCTACGAAATCCAGATCTTCTAGTCTTCTTATCGGTAGTCCAGCGTACTCTTGTTTCCTTGCTCTCCTTAGTCTTACTCATGACCCAGCCCACTACAATTAAGAATATAATCGATGATAATAGGTAGCTATTTCTTACTCATGTATTCACTTCAAAGCCAGGCTCCTCTGAGATTTCTGCCGTATATCACCTGACATGTCCCACTGTCATTTAGCTGCGGTAAAGATTTCGGCTATGCACTCCATAGTGTGGAATCAGTGTTTCCACATTATTTCGTCGCCAACGCTGTTGAATGTCTTTTCATATTAATCAATGAAATTATGACAGATGTTTGACTTTCATTCTGTACTGTGTATGATAACGATCAGTAGAGTTCCAATTTGACATAGTGTCTCAGCATGATAAATAGATAGTTTATAAAACTAGAAGTATTCTGTCAAATCTTGACTACAGTTCATTTGATTTATTTTGTAATCGAATTAAAGTAACAAAGAAACTATGTATTTGGCACAATCATCGTGTTTCCACTCTCCGTTGTCTGCAGCGGAATGCGTATCCTAAATTCGTAGCTGTCCAGTCACCTGACAACTTCAGTAGGTCGAATAAAGCAGCTCAATTTTCAGAAAGAAGACAAAGTAATAAGTTTGACAGGGTTGTTCAACTAAACTCTAATCCTAAACACCATAATTTTGAAAATACGTCTAATCATAAAATTCTAGATACTAACAGTTTGAACAGACATGAAGGTGTGATGTTAGCTGATGCATAGGAAATCCTGATTAATAAATAAGAATGGATATGTATCACTAACTAATAATACTTGGTCAAAGCTTCCCGACTGTCGATATCTACTTATGGAGACGTTAAGACATTGTTTTACAACTGTTTATCCGCACACGCACACACACACACACATACACACTGTGTTTAAAGTGTTTAACAAAGGTAGATCAATATTTGTAAGTCTGAGATCAAATTTTGATTGCAGCTCATACAGTTTTGTTTATCATACTTGTTGATACTTGTTTTATAAATCATGATTGGACAAGGTTTTTAAAAACTAAAGATGTTCCTCTTATATATAAACCTCTGTCACGTTAATTTCGATTAATTTCCCTAAAGAAGTTCGGACCAGATTGCCGAACGAAACGTTGGAATTAATCATATCAATCTCGCTGGGATTTTACAAATATAATTTTTTACAAATGTCTACTTCTCACTCGGCGCCCAAATATTTTAGAACTATTCTGTCAAATCTTGACGACACTTCATTTGGATAACTAGTTTAATTTTCATTGGGAATAATGTCATCCACTGGGATTCAGACACACGTAGCTGATGAAACCAAAAGCAGGGCAAAACACATCCCTAATACATACATTCGGCTCTGGAAGACTGAAGCTTTTAGTATTTACCTACATAAGCGGTGATCACTAATGCCTCGTAATTCGTTAGATACTATTCAATATTTTAGCCAATAGTATGGCAAAGAAGATAGTTGATTGAACATTTTTTTTTAAAAAAAAACAGGTTAAATAGTCTTACTTACTCCCAATATTCAGTAGTTGCATCAACTGCTAGTACACTTTGGTTACTTATAGCAGTATTAGTAATATTAGTAGTATGTTGCGAAGCCTCTGAATTAATCGGTTGATTTGTAAATACAGTACACGCGGGCGTATTCCATGGCTGGCCACATTTAGTCCATGGGAGTTCAGTTGTAAATGAAGAGAATATGAAATGAAATGCCCAGGATAATATCACGGTATAATAACAGTTGAGAAAGAAATTGATCAGCGTACAAGCGAAACCAATACCTTGACAAAAAAATGGAGAAAAAAATAAAGTCACATAATCATCACTTTTAGAGGAGTATTCAAAATGTAAGTCTGTATAATTTTACTGCTTTAAAAAATGCGTTGACATGTGACCAAGAGTGGATTTTCAGGATGTGGATTACGCTTGATTTTCGGTTTTTAGGTTACATGTCAAACAGAGCATAGAATGACGGCAGTCAAATCTCAGTCTACCTCAAATTCACCGATTAATCTGAAAAGGCATTCAACAACGTTGACGGCGAGATAATATGGAAACATTGATTCCACACTATGGAGTTCAGCGCCCCAATCTTTACCGACCCCATCGAATCACAGCTAAATGACGATGTGAAGTGCCACGTGATACACAACGGAAGCCTGAGAGAAGTCTGACTTTGAAATTTCACATTTGTACCAAGTGTACTGTTTGGAATACAGTTATTATTATTACGAATTATTTTCGTTTGTGTTGATGTTTAAAAATATAAAATCCAATGAGGTGTGCATTTTTTCCTATTCTCCGGGACAGCCAACCGTCCGACCGCTGGATATAGCTGCAATCTATTCACCCCAAGTGACTTCTGACTATATCTTATCTGAAAGTCGAACTGATTACACCTATGCGTCGCTTGAAACGCCATAAGTCCTACACTGGTTTTTTGTTATGAAGCAAAAATCAATACTGCTAAGTGTTGGTTTGCGGGGATTTGATTTTTTATAGGATTTCGTCATGAGTTAACATCGGTTAGGGGACCAGTGAAAACCACCAGTAGGGAGTATTGGACATCTGTCTGTTTCATCAGCCTATTTGAAGACTGGCCCTTCAGCAGTGCACACTCACCACATTGGGGTTCGAGCCAACCAGGACCACCCGGTTACAAAACTGTTGCTCACTAGAAATTGACCCTATTCAGGTAGGTATTAGTCACCTTCTTTTGGGGAATCGTGACTACTGGGATCAATCCACCAAGTCATCAGGGTGTAAGGATAAATACTCGCCACCGATGATATTGGTTAGTGCCAGTCGTGCTATATCATGCGTGAATTGGCAGACGTTGGCATTGATCTACTGGCCATTGGATTGGTGGAACCCAGAGGCTTGATGGTATACGAGCTCTCTCGCTTTGCCATCCTATGATGAAATCCTGTAAAAATCAATGTATATCTATCACTTACCTTGAAATAATGGACAGATATTCCATGCTGCTATCACTCCACGACGTGTCAGCTGGCCAATAGTCACCTCCAATAGGAAGAGAGGGATACCAGCTAGAAATATACTGATGAAATATGGGATGAGGAAAGCACCTGTAATACAGGAGGAAAATGTCAAAGAAAGATATGAGGTAGAATAAAATTAATTAACTAATCAATTTTTAATCAAATTAAATTATCAAGTATTGATTTGTAGAGATTGTGTTTGATTGGTTGAAGGATTTCATCATGAGCTGACATCGATTAGAGAACAGCTGGAAAACCACCTGGAGAACTGGACAGTTGTTTCGTCCTTGTTTGGGACTCTTCACAGTACGCACTCACTCAAATTAATTAAATTCCCCATATCACCCTGTTATAAGTTTGTTCACTGACATTCTGGAACACTCGTAAGGTAACATCAGGTGCACGTACAAGCTTACAACACCTTCCGATTCTCATAGATTGTTTACAAGACCATGAATGTTACTAACAAAAGTAAATGCTATCTTTCAACATTGAATCACTTTTCACCAACTTACAGAAACTGTCTGTTTTACATGTAAACACATATATTGGTATATACATTGGAGTTCCAACAACATTTTTAAAAGAACTGTTGCTTTTGAGGTGTACTCTCACTGTACAATTTACTTTCAATGACAACATCTAAGTACAAAAGGATGGTATTGCAATGACATCTCCCTTGGATCCATTTAATGCTAACAGACAGTTGCATGACTAGCCCTAAGAACGGTATATGAATGCCGACCATTGACAATTTACTACTGTATACAAGGTACATAGATGATAATTTCATCATTCGTGACAATAGTTGCAACCTCAGTCAATTACTTCAGGTATTTGAAAGCTGCATTTTGGGAATAAAATTTACTACTGAAACAAGAAAAGCATGCAAAATTCATTTTATTGATGTGGAACTAACAGTAAGACGTAACAGAATCTTTAGAAGGTTAGTCCACAGGGAACTCATATGGAACGATCAACTAACAGGTTCCTACTGTTGGATGCCACCAGTTGGACAAAAATGGAATTAAATTAAATCTCTTGCCACTCGGATCCGACGTGTAGCATCTGTAGTTCTGACAGCCTACAAGTAGAACTAGATCTTCTGAAAGAAACCTTCATCCAAGTAATGGATACCTACCAAGATTCATCGACAAGAATATCAAAACATAATTTCAGAGAGATGACAAGTTACTTTTTCCAAAAAATGAATTTTACTGGAACTTGGCTTTCAAGGGAGACAGTCAGTGATAACTTTAAAAAAGGATTATCAGCATCCTTGAGAAGAACATTTTTCCCAACAATGCTAAGAGTAGTGTTCTTCTCTTGTATTCCATTAGTTTGCAGAAGTCTTAAGGACGAGATCTAGTGTGCGATCAATCCTATGTGTGCATATCAGTTAACGTGTTCTTGTGGCAAATCCAGGTATATTGGTCTCTCAACATGTATCCTGTATGAAAGGACAGGTTATAGAACACCATTCCGCCACATAGTTGCAGAAAGGTAGAAATGGTAGCTCTTCAAGGAGTGAGATAATCGAATATCTTGTCAGCTCATTGATCACTCCATATCAACAAACTCCTCCTTCAAAAAGTAATCTACAAAGTGAAGAATAACCTGCCAAAGGTAATACGTTTTCATCTCCTTTGCATTGCTGAAGCTTTAGCGATTCAGATAGAGAAGAAACCGGAGCTGTAGCATACATACAAACGAAAATTATTCACCCACTTCTACTATAGCGGTAACAACCTGGTTGTTGTATTTTTTTTCTTCAGAACTATAACATAATTCTATATATTCCCTAGTCATTTCTATGTACATTCAAATCACAACCCACTCATTAAACTATTCATCTCATTACGTAACTGAGATACACATATTAAGCTTCTCTAGTGTATTGATTACTCATCGCTACTGTTCTCTTTCTAATACTCAGTCACACTCCCACTATTTGACTACTAATCACCTTTTTTGAAGCAATCTGATGACATTAAAGATAACCCTAAATAATTTTTATTCTTGCATGACAAACCTAGTGTAAACACACATACCTATAATATAATTCATTACATATGATTGCAAGTGTGTACAGCTTCGTTTATCAGGTACCAATGCACGCCTTTACCCACAACTAGACAGTAGTAAGTAAACTCAGAAAAGACTGAAGGTCGGGCGTGAGGCTAGCGACCCGATTCTGTCAATATATTTAATACATATGCGTGGAGCTTAGGCACTAATGTTATTTTACATTAATTTATTTATTGGACATATCACACATACAATGAATTAAACACTACTGCTATTTATTGGATGACGATGCCTTTCGAACACAGTTTACTATTATTGTTCAAAATCATTTCATCGATTACAACCATACTACTTCAAAACATTCAATTTGTATTTTTAATCATTCCTTCCCATACTCGTCGCATGGATAGTAGTATTAGTGGTAGGATTTCCCGGACATCCGGGTGAATGGTGCGTGTTGAATCATCCCAGTTACAAGTAAATTCAGTTGATTCGATGAATAACACTTCAATCGTCAGTCCTGCTTCCTACACTCTGTTATGTAAGAATGAAAAACTGTCATCTTATCCCATCTCATTCTATGTACGTTGTGTGCATATTCAAACCAATATTTCTATTTCATTCAGTTTATCACACCAAATCATTGTCAGGAAAAATAGGACTGGGGAAATACTCGGGTGACAGTGAGAAGTTTTAAAGCTTACTAATTACCCTGATAAATTACTGAAGAAGGATGTAGGAAAATATAATAATAATAATAATGAGATGCATGACAAACATGCACATAACTTTGTGGTTACATCAACGATTGGGAATGTAAATCATCAGTAGTACTTACATGAAAACAATGAAGGAACCTAGGAAACCCTATATGGAATTCTTAACGATGAAGGCAGGAATAAAACTGGCTGGCATTTAATCACCGATAACAAACTCACATTCAGAAACAAACTTTATCGATCAAAGGGTCGATCCTGTGGAGTCAATTAAACAAAACAATTCAGTTTGTCTAATTCCCCGCTGAGATAATTGTGTATTAGGGAGGGAAAATACATAGCTCAAAATAGTAGTAGAACAGGATCAGTCACTTAGACTAGAGGAACACAAAAGCTTAACAAAATCCAGATTTGTTGACCGGAGATTAAAGTAAGGAATCTGGAGAACAGTTCAGCTATAGCAGCACACACCCAGTTACACACAACGTACATAGAACGTAGATGCAATAAGATGACAGTCGTAAAATCTGATATAACATGAGAGTGAGTGTCAGAAATTGATATTTATCAAATAAACTCAAAAATGAGTGTAACAGGAATGAAATGATTCAAAACCTGTATTTCACCTGAACATCTGGAAAATCCTACTACTACTATTTCTACTACTACTACTACGACGACGACGACGACGAATTTGGGAAAGAAGAAATAAAACTATAAAACGAATGTTTCGAGGTAGTATGATTGGAATTGATGAAATGATTATGAACAATGATAGTAAATTGTGTTCGAAAGGCATCGTCATCCAATAAAGAGCAGTAGTGTTTCATTCATTGCATCTAAGATATATCTAATAAACAAATTAATGTAGAACCCCACCTTGCCATAAAACAACACCTTATTTACTTAAGCTTGTTAGCCTATAACTCGAACTCATATGTACTGCTTGGAACGCAAAGCAATGGAAAGGATGACTGACTAACTGACTGACTAAGGTTTGAGTTGCTACACAAAACTAAATCATTTCCAGTTGGCTACACGCCAAATAACTGATACACAGTTGGTGAAATGGTGAAATGCTGCTTCACGTCCGTCTGGAGCATTCGTGACTTCCCCCTCCCATGGAAAACTTGAGAATATCTTACTGTTGTTCAGGAGTTTAGGGCTTGGCATCAACTTGTGATAATCAAAACAAATGACACAGGTCATTTTGCTTGTGTAGCCTCATCTTGTGGCCGTAGAGTCTGAGGCCGTACTATGGAATCGTTTCTGCATGAAGGTCGACTGCGAAGTGTTTGTCACATGATGAGTTGGAATGTCCAATTTTCTCTCATCAGAATACCAGCCTTGTTGGTAAAGATAAGTTAATGAATTTAAAAAACAGAGAGTTACTCACTGATGAGTCGCCAAGGTGGGTTCATAAGCTAGGTTTCTTACGTTCATTCTTGCCATATTTGTTAATGAAGCTTTATGGATTACCATTTTCTTTCAATTACTTCTCAAGAACTATTAGTTCCATTTCCCTTTTACTCATCATATTTGTCTAGCGAAAGGTTCTTGATTGGTTGCTACCGAGATTTTCTTGTTGCTGATTCCTTTAGGTTGGTTATTTGATCTCCAATATTGAGCCAGCGAAGGTGACTGTCGGTAAACGTCTGGTGTAGCCCGATTGGAAATGGTTTTCATGACAACGCGTCAAGTTTCTTATCCACACAGTAGAACTGACTGACTTAACAGTGTTGCTGAACAGAATGCGAATTTTGTTCTCCCTCACCTCGTGGCGAAGTGGTGAAGATTTACAAACTAATTTCAGAGTTTCATACATTTATTCCCCTAAATGAATTTAAATTAAGCGAGAACTATAGTTTTTGCAGAATAAAGTCGTACCACGATCGTTTATTTCGTTACCTTCTCATCAACTCCTTACAGACCACAATCACTATTAAGTATATCTACAGAAACAATTTTAACATACTTTCACAGAGTTCATTTTAAACAAAATCAAACAATATATGTGTACAGTGATAATAATTTTTTTCCTTCACGTTCCCCTGTGGAACATAGGGCTTCAAGCTAGTGACTTGAAGTTTCTGTAGCAGTGTTTATTTACAGGATGGGGTTGCTAGCCTCATGCCCAACCTTTCCTCTTTACCAGCATTATTTCTGACTTAGCGAGGTAAAGGAGTGGGTCGGCCGGGGATTGAATCCCGGACCATGTGCACGGTCGGCGAGCGTCCTAACCGCTATGCCACCGACGCACATTAATATATATATATATATATATAATTACTGTATGCATATACTGATTGATTAATTTCGTTTAAAATGAACTCTGAAGGTATGTTAAAATTGTTTCTGTAGATATACTTAATAATGACTGTGGCCTGTAAGCAGCTGATGAGAGGGCAACGAAATAAACGATCATGGTGCCACCTTATTCTGTAAAATCTATAGTTCTCTCTTTATTCAAATTTCAGAGTGATGAAAGTCTATCTTGTCTTTCCTATCTCAGCTGGTTATCACATCTTCATTGGTGTTGACTGCCTGTAGTTGAAACGATGCTGCCTGGTCAGATAAATGAAGGAAGTGACATCTTTTAAATTAATTCCGTTAATAACCTAGATTTTGCTAGGTTTTCGTGCTCCGTTTGTCTGACTGACTGACCTAGCTCTTCTACTACGCTCAACGTATTTGACCTGGCAGTCATTCCAACAGGATATTAGATAAACTAAATTGTTTTGTTTAATTGGCTGCACGGGATTGGTCGTGTGGCCAACAAAGTTTGTTTCTACTTGAGTTTGTGGGTAACTGAATGCCAGCCACTTTTGTTCCCACCTGCATTGTTAAGAGTTATATGGGAGGTTTCCGAGGTTCCTTCTTTCTTTCTACCCAAGTACTACTGATAATTTAAATTTCTTTTTTTATATTTTCTTTATTTACAGCTTGATTCCACACTGTATTTTCGTACAGCATGTGATATCGGTAGCCCAAATTTTGCAGGGCGACCATAGCTATCAGGTGTGCGTCGGCAGGGGATCGAACCTCGGACCATGTGCATGGTCGGCGAGAGTCCTAATCACTGTGTTGTCATTATCCTGTGCATATGTTGACATGCATTTCGTCATTAATACTATTGATATTATTGTCACTATCACTACCATTATTATTGATTTTCATACATTTGGTTCCCTTGATAAATTTCGATAAAGCAAGGAAGACGAAATTTGCAGTATAAAATGATATCATTCTATTTCACAGGTTCTCGTCAGCTGCAGACTACCTGAAATTACAATGGTTATATAGATGATAATAACATACTTTAATGTTCGAGTGGTGGTAGAAAAGAGATACTATAAAATTGACGCATCTAAATGAAAGCATTACAATGTTTTTAGTTTAAGTTTTCATCATCAATTTATGCACTTTTAAAGTTGAAAAGAGGGGGAGGGTTAAGAGAGAAAACAGAAAAAATTGATTAACAGAACAGTGTTAGCTTTTAGGTTCACATAGCAACTCAAGAAACAAAAACGATTACAGTTTATGAGATTAAGATTTGTTCAGTGAGTTGAGATCATTGAATTAGATGACTAATCAAAATCAAAATTCTGTTACCAAGGGAGTGAGAGGTTAATCACACTCTCTTTCTGTATGCATAAGTCTGGTTTAAGTCTTTTGATTGCGATTGCTTCGGAAAATCGTAGTAAATTTGCTGTCCTTTGTCTATTTAATATTTTGAAGGACTTAGAAATCTCTACGAGATGTCCGGTATCAATAATGTGTCTGGTAATTGCACTCTGGGAATATCTGCTTCCTTTCAGGCACAGGTTTTTGGGAATATGTTCAGAAAACCGGATAGAAGCCCTTCTTTCTGTCCTTCCAATGTACTTGCTCCCGCAAGTGCACGTGAATTCATAAACGCAGTTGGAGGTGACATCAGCAGGGTATTTATCCAGTTTTGAGTGGATTAAAGAAGGAGTGGTGCTGTATACTGTGAAATAGACAAAGGACAGCAAATTTACTACGATTTTCCGAAGCAATCGCAATCAAAAGACTTAAACCAGACTTATGCATACAGAAAGAGAGTGTGATTAACCTCTCACTCCCTTGGTAACAGAATTTTGATTTTGATTAGTCATCTAATTCAATGATCTCAACTCACTGAACAAATCTTAATCTCATAAACTGTAATCGTTTTTGTTTCTTGAGTTGCTATGTGAACCTAAAAGCTAACACTGTTCTGTTAATCAATTTTTTCTGTTTTCTCTCTTAACCCTCCCCCTCTTTTCAACTTTAAAAGTGCATAAATTGATGATGAAAACTTAAACTAAAAACATTGTAATGCTTTCATTTAGATGCGTCAATTTTATAGTATCTCTTTTCTACCACCACTCGAACATTAAAGTATGTTATTATCATCTATATAACCATTGTAATTTCAGGTAGTCTGCAGCTGACGAGAACCTGTGAAATAGAATGATATCATTTTATACTGCAAATTTCGTCTTCCTTTCTTTATCGAAATTATTGATTTTATTTTTACATTTTCCTAAATACTTCCTGTTCAAATTAGCAGGGTAATCATTAAAGTTCCAAAGCTTTTCTTATACGCCTCGCTTGTCTTAGATTTTCCTTGAAACTACTTAGTTCTTGTCACCTATTACTTAAACATTTCACAAATCCTACTTCTACTGACATATGGTGTGGGGAGGATCCGAAATCCTAATATCCGTTAGAATTTGTGGGTTTCCTGTAAACACTAGTGTTTAACTTCCCATCTTCTTTCATTTTACATTGGGATCTAATGTTGGGAGCTCCCCTTCTAGACTTCCTGCTTCCGGAGGGGAGATGAACCCTTCAGTAACTAAGTTTCCCCGCCTATCCATGAATATATCTGCCACAATCGGGTATACTGATGACTACATGGCAACTGTCCCGCTTTGTTTGTATATTTTCCCCTGGGATTATCTCCTCTAATGGCAGTTTTGTTCTATGTTCAAGTTCATGGTCAGAAATGAGTTCGTTTCTGACAGCCTCTGTATTCACATTTATATTATAATCATAATAACAGCTTTATTCCAAACAGTATTTGTGGTACAGGTGTGGAATTTTCAGCGTGCATTACAATATTGCATCTAATTACCTCATAAATTCTATAAGATTTTAAAATTAAAAGCAACACCCCCAAAAAAATTAAAAAAGATAAATAAAAAATAAAAGAAACGGTGTTGCGTTTACATTTTAAACAATGCACTACAGGATATGAAATATAAAATTAGTGTGTAATAGAAGATGTGAACAACAGTGTAATAGTAGTGAAGAAAGGAAAAGAAAACCTAATGAGACTATTTGTTTGAGTGCTGCAGTAAGTTGATCGTGTCATACCTAACGGATTTCTCATCACATAACACCTGTGCCAGATATGTATTGTGGAGTTTTTGTAATTGGTAGTCCTAGCATATAGCCTCCTACATCTGCTTCTAGTTCTACCAGATGAGATGCAAGGAGAGAGCTGCGTATAGAGAGGATTCTCGGGGTCTGACAATATTGTATTCGCTAGTTTCTTACATGACATAATATGTCTATCCACAATAGTGTTAACCAGTTGGTTTAAGGATATCCCACTTGCCCTACTAACGGCTTTCAGTGCCTGCCCTTCTCAGTAAAGCAAAGTCTTTCTTAAGTAGTCCAGGAAATATTAATGGGGAGCAGTAAAGGGGGATGGGTAGAATACAAGAATTGACAAACTGAGAAAGCAAAGACTGCTTTACACCAGACTGTCTTAACTTCCTTGCGTAGGACGTTAGGCGAAACATCTTTCTAGTAACTAGCAAGATGTGGGGCGACCAGGAAAGATCAGTGGAAAAACTCAGCCCAAGGTACTTGACATTAGATGTAATTTCAACCTCTATGCCGTCAACGACAGTGGGGCCATGTGAGCTAACTAGTTGTTGTAGGTCACGTTTACGTCTGAAAGTGAAATTGACTACCTGACATGTAAGCGGATTCAGCTTAAGACCGTTTGGCGAGGACCACTGACTAATTTCCGACAGAAAGTTATTTAATTTGGAACAACCTGACTGAGAGCTGACAGGCATATCGTATACCATATGGTATATGGTAAAATGTAGGGGCCTTATATTCTTTCTTATTTATGTGATCATTATTAGTTTCGCCATTATTTTTGTTTTGTTTTTGATACTTTTTGAAGTTGCTAGTGAATTTCATGGGAAAGTTGATTATTATACACCGGCGCTTCTTCTCTTCTGTCTGTTTCATTTCACCATATAGGTTTGTTAATGTGCCATTTAATGCTGTTATTGCTCGGTATGCTGGAATTTAATTCATTTCATCCGTTATATGATGTAGACCGAGGCTTAGTTCCGAGCAAAGACACAAATAACTCATTTCAGGTAAGGATTCCGTCTTCTTCATATTATTGTCTTTCTGGAATTTAACAAAAAGAGAACCAACTGACTTAAATATTTATGTGTAAAATTAAGAACCCCATCCTCTCCCGTATGTTTATTTCACGTTTGACTACGGATTAATATCAGTTAGAGAAGCCTTGAAAACCACCCTCAGGTGAGTAATGGACACCTGGCTGTTTTTTCTCCTAGTTTGGGACTCATAAGCAGTATGCACCCATGAGCTGGTTTCCAACTACCTCGGGGACTTTCTGGTTACAAAACAAGCTCTTAGACGATTCTGCCACCACTGAGACCCGTCCATGAATTTTAACTTCTACAAGTTTGTGATTTTAGCGTGACCACCAGCCAGTGTCGTCTACTGCTAATGAGTCCCTGACTAGGCTGACGAAACAGGCAGCTGTTCATTTCCGCCTCCCTGGCTGTTTTTATAATGGTGCTCTAACTGTCACACATCAATCCCTGAACATAAACATTATCTTAAAGGAAATACTAAAGAGACAGTTGCAGCGAGGTAACTAATCTTTTTTGACGAAGTTACCATCGACTAGGTAGCTGTACATTCGTGAGTGTGAGAAAGTTCCAGAACTTTATTTACGGTAGAGAAGCAAATTACACCAAATTAAAAGAATACAAATAGAGATTATAAATGTAGTGATAACGAAATGGACAGGAAGATTGAAGAGGAAAGGTACAATAAGATGATCACAATTGACAGAATTGACCTTACATGATGGCCCTTTATTCAAAAACAACGGTCTAACGTACTTCTTTTGAATGCATAGTGTGGACTTCAACATTTGGATCGCGAAAGCCCCAACTCTGACCAGATGCCTTACTCTCACTCCCATTTGATACTAAGAAGGTCTTTTCATCAAATGGAGCTGAATATCTTGAATTCATAAGATTTCCTACTAGTAAACTGTATACACTCTTGCATTCGCCGTTCGCTAGCCAGCGAGACAGGATAGTGTTCCCTAGTGCGTTTTACAAGTGGGCGCATGGTAGGGCCGAACCGCTGAGCTCCACAAGAGCAAGTCAACTGTCGTATGGATATTGAAGTAGCTCATTGTGGGCGACAGCTTGTATCTCACAGTTGCATTTTCTAGCTCCATAATGGAGATAAAATAACCAATCTGAAGAAATTAGTAACACGAAACTCTTGGTAGCAACCAATCAAGAAGCTCTTGATCAACAAATATGTAGTAAAAAATGAAGATGGATATGACACATTTTGAGGAGACCATTGGGTGAAATCGTACGCTAGACCATCGCTCAAATGGTATCCAAATGAAGAACAGTGAGTTGTGTGTATGTGTGTTCCTTGGTGATATGGAGAAGATGAGAGCCTGTAGGGAGTCGTAGGGTGAGCTGAAGTGAACTGCAGAAAACACAATATAGTGAAATAAAGCCACCGTGATTGTTTTAAGTTATTGCTAGAGACAGAGTTTCTCCACTGAACCAAGGAACGATGTTAAAACTGTAACAGTGAAACCACTCACTATTATGATTTCATGTTGTATGAGTGCAGTTGATTGGCGAGAGATTCACTGGTTGAGCTATGTGTTTTTATCCTGTCGATCTATTGTGTTTGCGCAATTGTCGTGAAAATTAGCGCAAGAATGAGATTCATCATTTGATTACACGTATGCGGTGTGCTGATTTGATAAACGGAGATTCAGTGATCAATGCTTCCCTTCCTTCTAATAGTGTCACCCTGTCCCCACTAAGCCAATCTATTGTGTGATTGCATGCAAGTGAATGAAATGCAGTACAATGGCTGAGATCTGTTTTTTCTAGGTTAATTAACTTAACAGAAGGCAAATCATTCTACGTGTAGTTAAATTTCTGTGTCCCCAAAATCTGTCTTACCCTGATGTACTGATGGTTTCACGTATGACTTAACTGACATCACAGTCATTACAGTGTGTATGGTTTATTGTATGTGAATTTTCTTAATTGGATTTATTGGTACCTTCAGCCGACAAAGTTTATTACCGAGAAAGCTGGTTGTTTGATTGATTTAAATGACATTCTGACTAATTTCAGCTCCCACGAAGTATGGTCTCTGACGTCCCTTCTTCATATGTCAATAGTACACAGGCTTTGAATTCTGTATTATTTTCTTCATTATTTTTGTCATCTTCACTATCGATCTTATTCTTCCCATGGTTCCTCATACATTTCTGAATCAGTGTGTTGATCAACACATTTCATTCCTGGAGAAAACAAACTATGTATCTCCCAAAATCCAGTTCACTTCGGAGGCAGAATCAGACATCGGTGAACTTCCATTTCTAGACTGCCTAGTTAAGAGAAAGGAAAACGGACATTTTAGTATATCCATATTCAGGAAGAAAACCCACTCCAATAAATATTTAGACTTCAAATCATCACACCCCATCAGCGCAAAGATTTCAGTTGTTTCAAGTCTTCTTAGACGAGCATACTCTCTGATGTTAACGGATGAGCAAGAAAAAGAAGAAGAAATATCAAAGATCACTGAAACTCTCAAGCAAAACAACTACCCAAGGAACTTCATCAACAAAATCAACACAGACATTAAGTATGGCCGAAAATGCATTTCGAAAACATGGACTTCAACAGTCGTCATTCCATATAGAGCAGAGACATCAGACGATATCAGAAGAGTACTTAATCAGCTCGACATTGAAGTTTTCTTCAAAACATCGGACACACTTCAAAACAACCTTGTCCATATAAAAGACCAAATCCCTAAAGATTCTCTATCTAATTGTGTCTACAAAATAAAATGCTCGGAATGTGATGCGATCTACATCGGACAAACATCTCGAGAAATCAAATTCAGAAGAAATGAACACCGTAGAGCATCTCTTCGACCACCAAGAAATCCAGTTGAACTAGAGAAACTTCAAAAATCCTCATCCATAGCCTGTCTACATGCTATAGAATCAGGCCAAAAATTTGATTTTGACAATATTGAAATAATCCAGAAAAACTTCAGAAACCACAAAGAACGTCTAATATCAGAAGCACTTCATATCAAGTGGAATCCAAATTGCCTGAATAGGAATGATGGACTAAAACAGAATCTAACCTGGCTACAACACCCTCCCACATGAAGTAGCAAAATCAACGCAAATGTGATGAGCAAGTTCACTGTGTAAACGAACACTACTTTCATAATTCTACACACTGACAAAATCCAACAATCTACACTTGGTTTTACTATCTTTACCAGTTCGCCAACTTGACAACCAAAATTGACCCCAGACTAACGAACGATGATCAAGTATTTCACAGCCTACACTTAGTTTAGTTACCTTAACCTATTCTCGAACTTGACAACCAAAAATGACCCCAGACTAACGAACGATGATCAAGTTAGTAAACTTTATTTTGATATAATACCAGATATACTATTAGCTTTGATATTTGGTTTGAACGATCTTCATTGTTATTTTGACTTTCAATATGTCCTTTTAAGTTGAACTAAGTCTATATTTTTTTCTCACCCCCTAATTCTTTGTTATACATATGCTGAGATTTTGTAAATTCCGGTTTAATAATACTTTGAGAAAGCTATTAGCATTAAATAGCGAAACGTCAGTAAAAACAATCTCGTTTTGTTTTTTCATTCATTGGGAAATACAAAAAACCTCTATTATAATAACTGTATCTTTACATGTCAAATGTCAAAGTGACTGCTCTAAACTAAACGACTTTTTATCAGAAATAAGCCAATGGTCCAAGGAAAACGGTCTCACCTTAAACCCCTCCAAATGCCAAACAGTTAATTTCACCTTTAGGCACAAATCTAACCTAAACAAACTGGTTAGGACTCACGAGATGTGCAACGTAGATGGCACTGAAATTGAAACCAAGTCGGATGTTAAATATCTAGGCGTCACTCTATCTTCTGATCTTTCCTGGTCGTCTCATATCTTGACGATTTCTAAGAAAATATTCCGTCTTACCTTCTACATCAAGAAGTTAAGACTTTCTGGTGTAACCCAACCCTTACTCCTACAATTTGTTAACTTCCGTATTCTGCCTATTATTCTCTATTGTTCCCCCTTAGTCTTTCCTGGGCTATTGAAGAAAGACTATACTTATTACGTAGGATGTTAAAGGTTGTCAGCAGGGTAAGCAGTGTGCCACTTAGCCAGCTTGTTAATATTCTGGTGGACAGGCACATGGACTCATGTGAAAAATGGGCGAAATCCATCTTATCTGACTCACAACACCCTCTACATTCACAACTCTCCCCATGTATCTCTTCAGGGAAAACCAGAAGCCTATATAGGAAACTATATGCCCGCACTAGCAAGTACAAAAACTCATCCATACCCTACCTAGCTCGAGTTCTGTGCGATAAAGAAAGCGTTAGGCGGGAAACCTTTAACTTATTAAATAGTCAGTAGAACAAATGGATCTCGTCTTTCCAAGTCACATCATTTACAGGTACAACGTTTTCTCTCTACCTTTTTTTTCTCTTTCTGTATTCATTTTTGTTATGTGCTGTTTTGTTTCTCTCTTCCTTACAAACTCTACTTAAAACATTCTTGTTCGTTCTTTCACACTCTGTATACCTCGACCATTTTGCTATTGCTTACGCCAGTAAATATGCTAGTAGTATCTACTTTTCTAACACCTTCAAACACTCTGTTTAAATTTTGGCTTTGCTACCGACATGCTAATATGTTGTTGTCAAAACTGACTGAGATAACCTTAATCTATGTAGAACTATATTTATTGTTAATGTACTAACTGGATGCGATATTGTAGTAAAAATGCTGAGAATTCCATTCTGTATCACAAGTACTGATTTGGAATAAAGCTTAACTTATCTTATCTTATCTTTCATAAGTCTACACACTGACAAAATCCAACAATCTACACTTGATTTTACTATCTTTACCAGTTCGCCAACTTGACAACCAAAATTGACCCCAGACTAACGAACGATGATCAAGTATTTCACAGCCTACACTTAGTTTAGTTACCTTAACCTATTCTCGAACTTGACAACCAAAAATGACCCCAGACTAACGAACGATGATCAAGTTAGTAAACTTTATTTTGATATAATACCAGATATACTATTAGCTTTGATATTTGGTTTGAACGATCTTCATTGTTATTTTGACTTTCAATATGTCCTTTTAAGTTGAACTAAGTCTATATTTTTTTCTCACCCCCTAATTCTTTGTTATACATATGCTGAGATTTTGTAAATTCCGGTTTAATAATACTTTGAGAAAGCTATTAGCATTAAATAGCGAAACGTCAGTAAAAACAATCTCGTTTCATTGGGAAATACAAAATCCTCTATTAAAATGAATTTCATATACCCAATACCCAAATTTTTTCAAACCGTTAAAAGTGAACTTGGTTTGGACATGTATAATAATCAAGCTGTAAATCAAAAAAGAAAAACATGGTTAAATGTCAAGTGGCAAGGCAATTAATGTCATGTATAGAATAATTGATAGGATGCATAGAACTTGGGAGAAGTGTGCAATTATGGGATTCGCAGGCTAGTGGAACAGAATCAAAGCGTCACGTAAGATTGTGTGAAATTTGATAGCATAGAATTTAATGTTGCAAAACAGAATTGATTTAGAGTGACAAATGAGGAACTAATCAAATAATACCGGGCACATAAACTATTTCAACATGTTAAAAATGGAACTAAATGAATAATAAAGTTAACTTCTTTTTCATTTCGTTTTTGTCTATTGTGCGTGATTAAAACAAGCCTTTGACAAGAATAAAGACAGTCTAAAACAGTTAGAGTGAGTCATTTGAGGCGGTTTCGTGAATGGTGACTAGCTATAGGATTAGAAGTATCCAGGATGCACATTTCATCCTATTTAGGACTCTTCATCTGGATGTACCTGCATCCCTTAGTGAGTGATGGTGTTCCCACTGAGGCTCGAACCCGATGCTCATAGTTTCGAACGCTAAGTTGTTACCCACCTGACTGCTTGGGCCATGAGAGCCGCCAAGTCCTGTACAACAGGTATCAGATATGACTTAATTCAATCTGGATTTTCCCGCTGATTGATTGGCTAGACTGAAGTGCTTGGTGTCAGGTTGACATGTCGGCTCCTTGTGCGGATGCTTCAATAGAGGCGGAACACTTCGGTCCAGTCAGTCAATAAGAAAGTCTCAATTGAATTAAACAAAGAGAAATCGTGATTAATACTATAAGAATTCTGTAGGGTTCTGAGTGTGACATACGGTTTCAGCTGGGTCACATTGCTATAACACCATGTTCTCTGCAGTATAACATAGGGGATTTTATGATTTCCTCATCATCACCCTGTGTACTTCGTAAAAATAAGAATAACAATAGCTTTGTTCTGAACACTGTCTATGCAATGTGTAGAACTTTCAGCGGAGTTAACTACATGACATGACATCTCAGTGTGACTGACTCTTGTTGTACCACTTAGCACAATGGAAATAGAATGCAGAAATCCATTATGAAGGACAGCTAACAGGTCTTTTCATGTGTTCCACTGGCAATGTCTGGCATGTCTCACTCACAGTCATAGAGGAGGACGGTGGGGACCACTGATGAGCAGTACACACGTTGGATGGTTGATATCCAGTCAGTTGGATACCTTGTCTAATAATGCAGAGATGGTGTTTGTTGGAAAATACCAGACGAGCTCCCTGTGTTCGTTCTGAGCTGTCGTTCGCCATCAAGCCACTGAGGCTTGTCACGATTTTCAGCAAGAACTTCAGACAGTTTCATCCTGTCGAAATCAGTCTCTATTGAGTAGGGATTACCGCAGTTTTCAGATTAGATCGCCAACTGATACATCAGTTGTAGGAGAAACATCGAAAAATGCCAGTAGGGAGGGATTACTGGAATGCTGTTTTGTCCTCTTCTTTTCCCGGCAGTATATACAGGCATGAAAATTAGCAAACTAAGGATGAAACAGCCTTCTAGCACTTATCAGTTCTGTCAGTGTCAGTTCGTCATATGGCAGTATTTATATAATGTACATAACTTTCAACGGAGTTCGTTGCATAATGTCTTCTCTTCGTACAGGATCTTCAGATAAAATGTTAACTGACAGTAGATTGTGTGGCATCGGTTAGACAACCATCGAAAACTACCGGGGAGTGTTGGACAACTGTTCCTTCGAACTGGTTTGGGACTCCTCAACAGTACGCACCCATCGCCTGGGTTTGGACCTAGGACCTTCCGGTTACAAGGCCACGTCGTAGACCATTCACACACTGACATTCTATCCAATGGCCAGTCGATGGACTGCAACTTCTACTAGTTCACAACGTAGCGTAACTGGCACTAATCAATGTCACTGGTGGCGAGTATTTGTCCTCACACGCGCCCAACCTGCTGTACCCCGCTGGTCACGATTTCTGACTAGAACCCAGGTAACTATCTACCTGAACAGGGCCAGTCGAGCTCTACGACGTAGCTCTGTAGCCAGAAGGACCTGGGTTTGAACCTCGGTGTGTGCGTACTGATGATGAGTCCCGAACTAGGTGGGCAAAACAGACATATGTCCAGTACGCCCTGGTTGTTTCCCAATGGTTCTCTAACCGATTTCAGTTCATGATGAAGTCTTGTAACCAATAGAATTCCGCCATTTTCTTTTTGTATACAAAGACCTGGTTTATAAACTCTAATTGCACAAACCTCCTCCGCAATTGTAAACGTCTTTTTGCTTATGTGTCTGATGATAACACTGAATAACTTGACGGCGTTAATATAGTATTCATAGTTGAAGTTTTTGGTACTTTGACTTCAGCTGCTTTCAATCCCCCATAGCAAATGCTCCATCATGGGAGTAGAAAGTCGCCTTTCCGTGCGTACGACCTATGTATTTGCTTCCACAAACACACACTGTCAAAATGATATATATATATATATATACGCATTTTGAATTGTCGAGTGTACTGGTGAATACCGGTCTTTCCTAGATTGTTGAGTCACCTGCTTGGGGAAGTTAAGCAACACGAGTTTAGCAGCACAATAAGTCCTCTTTATAGCTTTAACATTATTATTATTATTGATTATCATTAATTGCATTACTGTGATTATTCTCAATATCATTTAGTCCGAAAGTCTTGATATTTTATAAGTCCTATGTATCCCGGTGTAATTCTGACGGTATATATACAAACATCCCTATATGTAGAGTTTTCAGATGAAGAGGAGTTCTATCGAAATATTTGATGAATTCATTAAATAATTCTGCAATATTAACACCTTTTGTTGCTTGTTCAGGAAACACTGATAAATATAAAAATGAGCCTTCATGGGTTGGTTTTGACTGCCAGATGGGTGAGTGGATGGTTGTATGAGTGCGTCGGTGGAACAGTGGTTAGGTCTGTCGCCGACCATGCGCATGGTCCGAGGTTCGATCCCCTGCCGACACACACCTGATATCTATGGTCGGCCTGCAAAATTTGATCTACCGATATCCATGCTGAAAATTCCATACTTGTACGAAAATACAGTGTGGAATCAAGCTGTAATCAAAAAATTAATTTAAATTTAATTTGATTGATTTTCAAGTCGACATGCCATGGAGGGTGTGTTTCTTAAAAACCGGTGAGTGAAAGGGTGAATGTACTGACATCTAGCGTCCACACAAATGGACTGATTGGTTGGTGGAAGACATGAAAGTCTAGGTCTACCTATAAGAACAAAACTTGGGCACCGCGATGCTAGAGTATAATTCCATTAAGGAGGAAATTTTACTTTTATAAAACTTCACAGTGCTGTTATGCATCACTATTTACTGATGATCACGTTTCAAGCGCAATTCATTACTTCTCAGAATTATATCAAGGTGCTCACACAACTTTCCAACTTCGTCTATCTATAATTCCATTATTATTTCACCTCTTGATTTGATTGGCCGTAATATTTTCCAGATCTTTAGTATCAGTGATGAGTCATTCCTGTTACGCCTGCTGTACGTAGATTCGATGAACAAAGATTCAGTAATTAACTTCTCTCTCACCATCTGTATACGTTGGTTTTTAGAATTGCGGTCGTGTGTTGTTACATGCAGTGGAATAGCTGAAATTTTTTGGAAATTACTTATCCTCGTGCGTTTAGTCATTCTACACTTAACTAAATTATTGCCTTCTGACAACTTGAGTACCCTAGATTTACTGGTTTGACCTATGTAGTTTACCTAGGTCTATTTATCTAAGACGAGCTGGAAATACTGATGGATTCCAAACCTAACGTGTGATGTGTGGATGCACATTTGCTTTAGAATCCGATTGGTCACCGGTAATCGTTGGGGACACAGAAGCTCCTGAAACCGTCCTACTACCTTGAGGATCACGCGTCCAGTCGAAGGTTAATGGAGGGGGAGGGGTTGACCCTTTAGGACAACTATCACCTGCTTCCGTGTGGATATGCTAGCAAGCAATGATCCCAGCCTACTTAAATTTGATGAATTCATTAAATCCTGCTTTATTAACAGCACCTTTTGTTGCTTATTTCAAATTTGTATCGGGAAATAAATGTTTCCAAATGTTTCTTTTTCTTAGCACGAACACAGTTCAACTCTATGATCCGTTCACAATTTCTTCTTGACAGCATGATGTCAAATCGTCTATGAAACAGCAATCTAGTCAAGAATTATCCAAACACAAAACATATCAAGAAGTGTCAACCACGCTAAATTGTATCGCCTTACCACCCCTTCCAAGTTATGAAAGTCAACACTCAAGTTCTCACCAGCCTCAGAATCATCTCGGTTCAAGAGATCATGTCGATTTGCCGCTATGCTTAGCTCTATGTCATCTTCAGTTATGTGAGGCTATTGATAAAGTTCCTGAAGAGGTGAGTTAATGCTTTACTGAGGTATTGATTGAAATTATATGCCCCTGTCGATGTTGGTGAATATTGAAATGCTTGTTTATTCGAACCCTGGTTCGAAACCCTTCCTCCTTTATACGATTGCTGATCTTAATCCACTTTCTTCACAGCGTAGTGGGTAATCTCTCAGCGATTACACTTTGAGAACAGAACTTGAATTCAAATTGTCCATACAGTCAAGAGAGACGAAGGTATTAAATTGTCGGTCAGCTTCGTCCCATTACCCTTCATAGCTTTGAATACACTCCTGGAAGTCATAAATGGCCTACCAAATCTTTGGCGTAATATCTGCATTGTTTCGGTATATCTATCCATTAGGGGCAAGAACTTATAGCAGTGTATTCCTCTTGCAGCGGCAATACAGTGCAATATCTCAGCAAGTATATCAACTTCATAACATCTTTAAGTCCGAAACCACTTAGAATAACTTCAGTCTTCTTCATAAGGAGATTTTAATCCGCAAGGTTTCCATCGAAACACTGCAGGTCAAAATTAGGTAACTTAACGCATCTAATCCCCTTGGGTGAAGCTAAATGCTCATCACTGCTATCATTTATAACCTCAGACAACTTATCACAAATATGGAGCACACCGGCAGTACTTACTTTTTTGTCTGCCGCCATACTGTCATGTCTTTTCTGTGGCCCAGGCCTTATTGAACGTCATCAAAAAAAAATCAAGAATTGTATGATCTCGTTATTACTTGTACAAAAACGAAGGGATGGAGACCAAGCAAGGGCGAGCGAAATTGTCAACGGCTTTCCGCCGAACCATTAATTAAATCTAATCCTCTGGAGAGGTCCTAATTGTCAAACGAGATGGATCCGAAACTGGCTAATAACCAGATAGCAAAGATCTCGCACCTTTTATCGCTGGTTTCAGAAGACTAAGCCTTATGCGCAAGATACTATGCACATTAACCGATGCTGCGGAAGAACAGTAAATTGTAGGGCAATACGATAGTTTATTCTTCTACTGATAACGAAACACTATTACGGTTATTATCAAGTGCAAGGTCTGTACGTAATCGTTAATGTAATGTGCACTAGTACTTCTCCTCGTAGTTTTCCGATTTTCCACCAACCAGTAAACGATTGGCTTCTTGTCTCCCACAAAAAGGAGACCAGGTGGGTAAATATACGATTCAGTGGTCACCACTATTCATAGCCGCCTATTTTTACAGTTTCGCATGCATTAATATACTAGAGATTGATTGATTGACTAATTAATATGAATAGTAAGATATAGCCAATCACAAGCATCAACCAGCCAACTTCAGGTGATAATTCAAACACATTGGAAAGGTGTTCCAATCGCCTCTCGGAGGTTCAGTTCATCATTGAGGAGTATGAGAGCCGTTTTTCATTCTGTCAACCGAGAGTTACTATGGCAATGTTTTAACCGTGAAGGGAATGCCGAGAAAATACATCACATTGATCGAGGCACTCACACTACTTTAAATCCTGCAGCCAGGTAAGAGCCTATGGATAGTTGTCATCTGATAACTTCAGTGACATCCAGCGGTATCAGTCAGGGATGCACACGAATACTGTCCTTGTTTCTGTTTAATTTTACCGTAGATGTATTAAAGGAGGGGTTGACTAACCCTAACTAGATTTAGCAACTAAGGGATTGACTTGTTACCACCAGGGACTAATGTCGTTGACCTGGAATAATATGCGGATGTTATAGTCCTCCGTCATAATTGAAGACGCCGACATATTGCAGTTGAGTCTACTCTGAATACCCTGAGGAGCAGCAATCACCAAATGTTTGGCATGCGATGCGCTCCTGTTAAATGTAAGATGCTGAGGCTACAGGACTGCACTTTATCTACTCTTAGCTGGCTTA
This sequence comes from Trichobilharzia regenti, assembly GCA_944472135.2. Taxonomy (NCBI): domain Eukaryota; kingdom Metazoa; phylum Platyhelminthes; class Trematoda; order Strigeidida; family Schistosomatidae; genus Trichobilharzia; species Trichobilharzia regenti. Next base: position 163,217,141 of record OX235270.1, read on the forward strand.
AAATAAGGGAGGAATGAAGTGGTAGAGCGTGTTAGAAACCAATTACTTAGGAATTCGCATCATCTCAGATGGGGAATGATCGCTGACCGAAATCTCAACACTGATACCGAGTGCTTGTATGGCATTTGCTAACATTCATTACCTCTGGCGTGATATCTGGCAGGCTATCGATTAGATGGCGTGTGTACTGCTCACCAGCAGTTCCCACCGTGCTCCTTTATGACTGTGAGTGAGACATGCCAGATATTGCCAGTGGAACACATGAAAAGACCTGTTAGCTGTCCTTCATAATGGATTTCTGCATTCGATCTCCATTGAGTTAGGCAGTGCAATAAAAGTCAGTCACACTGAGATGGTTAGCCGTCGAGTGTTAGTTATGCAAGGAAGGAGTGGGGAAAATCAATCGACGAGATTGGGAAGCAGATGTATCGATTGAGACGGTTAGGACATGTGCCACCCATGCTAGCCTAGCCATCGACCGATCGATCGCCTTCCTTGACGAGAAATGTTAGCTTAGGATGGATGGACATAGGATTGATCAGGTTGGAAAATAGGCAACCAGTGAAGGGTGGTCAAACGAGAAAATGGCTTCATCAGTCAATGAAATCCACAGCAACAGTTAGTTTAAGCCGGCTAACCAATCAACAAGCCAACCAGCCATCCACCAGCTAGTGAGGTGTAGACTTCCTGTCTACCTCGGGATTGGGAGACTCTGGATGGTGATAACGAATGACGACTGGAGGCTATTGGCGGTGACATGGCTAAAAGTCGTCGTTCTCAATGATGGATAGCGAAGATATATTCACTCTTTGTGTGATTTGTCATGTCATCCGATAGAAGTCTACTGTTCTTCTTCGATATAACTACTAATCTTTTCCCTTCACTTACACTTGTGTTTTTTCTCCATTTCTCTTTTCTTGGATCTCTGCTTACTCTTTGTGCTCTTGCTTTGTGAGCTACGAGAAGAGGGAGAGTGATAGCTGGAACTCCTGCATATTTGTGCAAATTCCCATTTTGAAAGCAGTTAGTAAGTTAGTGTGAGGTAGAGTTCAGTTAGACTCTCTCTCTCTCTCTCTCTCTCTATATATATATATATATATATATATAGAGAGAGAGAGAGAGAGACAGGGCTGAATCATTTCGAGCTGCTTGAATCTTGACTGATTTGGTAGCTGCTTAGACATCAATCACCGTTATCAGCAGTATAAATCTATAAGAAAGTCTACCTTCTTCACTTACCTAACCTATAGAGGCAGGTTAGTTTCAGCAACAACCCTGAAGGGGCACTGTTTATGATGTCATATGAAGAGAGACCTACATTGTTCTGAAATAGGGCACTGAGTACATGAACTTTCATTGTTTCTATGTATAGGGTTTAGAGACATGCTGAGTACGCGTGTCGAAAAATACATTTCCAATAGGTTTATGGCAGAATTTTATCAAGATGGGTTGACTTCTCTCTTTTTAATAGTGAAGATTAGGTAGTCGGTCTGAAAGGCTGCCAACCAAAACAGCCAATCATGAACTTTATGCAGAAGGAAGTCAAGATGGATTAGACATGCATAAACTGAGGAGACCATTGAGTAATGACATCATTTTCATAACACACCAGGTTGTTGAATGAAACCACAAAAGGGAAGTGAACGACAAGTTATCTGTGAATCCATGTGTGTCTGACACACAGAGGACATCATGTGATAAATAGGAATAGGAAGCTTCTGGACAGCTATACAGCCAGCTATTAATAAAAAGGGATTAGAGTAAATAAGATTCAATAGAGGGAGAGAGTAGAACATCATGAGAAACATAAGTACAGCAAGTACAATTCAATCAGCGGATGAAAATTATTGTTATTTATCATTATTCCCTTAGGTGTTCCGAACAGAACTTCAGGAATCCAACCAGAACACATCTCTATTTTATCCTTCTTCTTTAGCTGGCTCACTCCATGGTCACTTATAAATTCTCTTCTCCTCACATGATCTCCTGCATGTTATTCCTGGACACATCACTCTGTTATTAGTTTCCCATTCGGGCTCCACTCGAATGACATCACTCAACGGTCTCCTCAGAGAGCGTCCAATCCACCCATCTCCATTTTCTTTGCCGTATTTGTTGGGTTACGGGTTTCAGGTTGGTTTCTTCCCTAGCAGAGTTCCTTGTTCTTATTCCGTTTCAGCCAGTTATTGAGGCAGCAACAGCAGTTGTTGATCGAATTGTGCACTGCAACCTGTTTGAAATGTTCTTCATGAAACGCCTGCACCAAAATTTCTGATTTGAAGTAACCATTGTTGAATATTCATACGTCATTCTGATCTTATGCTCAGTGAGTACATATGCGATTTCCACATTGTTTTCAGAGTAATGAAGGTGTCTCTCTTGCTTTCTGCGATAGTGAGTAGCTTTGACATCATTCAATGATGTCTAGACAGATAAGTGAAGAAAGTAACCTCCTTCAGGTATCTCCATTTGATAGTGATCGGTGCTTGTTGTTGTTCGTCAGCAGGTAACTTCATGTCTTCTTCTCTATGTCCAATTTTGGTTGAAGATTTCTTTTTGCTGCTGACCTCTTCCACCAACTTGTTGGTTTTCGCCCGTAGATTCTTTTCAGCTTTGTATAAGACTTAAATTATTCGTGTAAAGTCGACATCTTCCAGAGTCTTCTGATGCACGGATGTGCAGCAGTTCCTTTTGCCACACTCTCCCTCCATGTAAAACACAAACCAAGAGCAGAGATAGTAAAGAAAGATGATGAACACAAACGTGAATGAGGGAAAAAGAATAGTAGATATATGGAAGAAGAGCATAGACTTATTCGATCACATGACAAATCACACAAAGAGTGAATGCATCTTCGCCAGCCGTAATTGAGAATGAGGATTTCAGGCCAAATATCACCACAAAGTGTCTTCAGTCTTCATTGGTTATTGCCATCTTGAGGACCCCAACCCTGAGGTAGAGAGGCAGTCTACACCTCACTAGCTGATGGATGGCTGGCTGGCTTGTTGGTTGGTTGGCCAGCTCAAACTAACTGTTGTTATGGTTTTCATTGACTGATGAAGCCATTTTCTCGTTTGACCACCCTTCACTGGTTGCCTATTTTCCAACCTGATCAATCCTATGTCCATCCATCCTAAGCTAACATTTCTCGTTGAGGAAGGCGATCGATCGGTCGATGGCTAGGCTAGCATAGGTGACACATTTCCTAACCGTCTCAATTGATACATCTGCTTCCCAATCTTGTCGATTAATTTTCCCTTACTCCTTACCTAACCAGCACTCGACGCCTAACCACCTTAGTATGACTGACGCTTATTGTACCGCCTAACACAATGGAGATAAAACGTGGGTACCTATGACTGAGGACAGCTAGTCGGCCTTTTTTCATATCTTCCTTTTCCATTCAGTGGCCATGTCTAAGTTAAAGTCATAGAGGAGAATGGAGCGGACTTCTGCTGCTGTGGAGTACACATGTATTTCGGTCGACAGCAAGATATCACGTCGATGAGGTGTAGATCACTTCGACAATCTGTCCAGTTAGCTAACAAGTGCAGCTGGTTAAAATGTTTACGATACGTATATAAACTATTCACCTCAATTTATCAGTAGTATGTAGGTCTTAATTTTTATGTGATATTTAATTTAGTTTATTAAATATTAAATAAATTGTAGTTATATTTCAATAGTTTACTCACAAATGTAATTTTTTTCCTGTTTTGGTAATATTTCGAACAAAATTGCTGCCCGTGATCACACAAGAAGAAAACAACACGGAGTGACAAAAAGCAGGATTCCAACCAAAAATGGTCACAGTACCAGACTAATATGATACACGTACCTCAGAGGAGGAATTTGAAAAAAACTTCAACAATTTTGGGATTCGCATGACGTTTAAACCGACGATTCTAATCAGAAATATAAAAAGAAGTAAATCAACGGAATGATCCATTATGTATGATGGATATAAGTAGCAATGTAATTTACAAACAGATATATTTGCTGAACGTTCAACTAAATATATGGGTCAAGCGTTTTGATTATCACTCAAAATAAGAGTGAATCAATAACACAAACGCCTGACTAAAGGTCATTCCATGGCAACACAAACTTACAGCAATTTAAAAATTAAATTCGTCTATAGCTGCACATTATATTATTATTGTTCCCTTGGATTCCTAGTGGAACATAGGGCTTCAACTGCACGTCTCCACTTGCTTCTGTCTTTTGCTGTACTCTTCACCTGCATCCATATTAGTTCATACTTTTTCAACTCCTCTCTCTTCGCACGATCTCCTCCATGTTACCCTTGGATGTTCCACTCGCTGCTTCCCTTTCGGGTTCCACTCAAGCAATGGCCTGATGCGCGCGCGATGTCACCCAGGGGCCTCCTCAATGAGTGTCCAATCCATCTCTACTTTCTTCTACATATTTGTTGGGCGATTGGTTCTTGTTCCCATAGTTTCTTGTTGCTAGTTCTTTCCGGCCATCTGATCTGCACATGCGTGGGACAAAAACCACAATATCGATTGGAACAATATTTGTATTCTTAAATCTAATATGAGCAAATTGAAAGAGCGAGTAATAACGATAGAAACTGTATTGATTCCGTCACAAGCCAGATATATGTAACAAGTGTGACTCGGTAGTACAACCGTCAACAACCTGGATTATATTTCTGGATACACAAAATTGAATACAAATCATAAAAGTGTGAGTTAAAAAAACAATTCCAACAGTTGGTCTGATCACGGGCTGTAATTCTGCGGTAAATATTAACAAGACAAGAAAAAACTAATCATTGTGTGTAAACTATTGAACTGTAATTATAATTTATTTTATTTATTTATTTATTGACATTAAATATTAAATATTTTTATGCCTGTTATCACACACGCACACACATTTAAACATGCTTTTCTTTTCTTCATTCAGAAAAGACAATCCGATATCAACGAGTTGAAGATAATTCTAGACGAAATCAGTATGTTCCTCACGAGTGGGAAAGATCCACAACCAAATTGGTGGCGGCAAAAGAAGGCGAATACAAACAGTGAAGAGGATAATAGTCCTTCGTCGATTATTGTCATTAACACTGACAATACCACAACGAATAACACCACGACGGCAATAACAAAAAAAGTAGAGAATTTCCACAACACACCTAGAAGTCATTCAAAATCACCACATCCACTCGTGAAGAAGAATACTTCACAGACAACAATGAGGATTCCTGCTAATTATATTGGGAAGACACATAATAAGAGTACGATTTCACTAGATGATGAGAAAATCACCCAACTCCCGTCTACACTAATGTTATCAGCGCCTAGTTCTACTGCTTCGTTGAAACAACAAATCACTGTCCCTGAGAAAAAGAGGAAACCTACTGGAAACAATAAAAATCATTATAAGACTATGGTAAGTTCTAAGCATTTGTGAAATGGTGTAATAGGGTGAGTAATATTGAGGTTAGGCGTCGAGTGCTAGGTGAAAAGGGGAAATCAATAGACGAGGCTGTGAAGGTAGATCGATTGAGATGGTTAGAACATGTGTTACTCATGCCTAGTCATCGCCTTCCTCAACGGACAATGGTAGCTGACATAGGGTCACGGTGGAAAAGAGTCAGTCGAAGTCAAATTAAAACATGGCTTCATCAGTCAATGCAATCCACAACAGTTAGTTTAAGCCAGTCACGTAGGAAGGTGTAGACTGCTGTCTGGTTGGGGTCCTCGGGACGGTAAACACCAATGGCTGGAGACAATTGGTGATGTGGCTCTAAAGCATTCTCAGTGGTGTAGATGCATCCACTCCTTGTGACTTAGAATATCCAATAAAACTATATGGTTCTTGGACATTACTGTTCCTTTTGTCTCATGTTCCTGTTTACTGTCTATATTTTGCATTTCTTTTTACTTTTTTTCTTCTTCTTTGACTTTTTGTGCTGATTGAAGTGTGGTGACTGAAACTGCTGCTGCACATCGGTGTAAAGTTTTATGTTGAAACCACTCAGTCAAGCATTTGTCAATGAATGAATCAATGAACACAATTTCAGTATCAATATCAGCAGCCAGCCACGTCTAGCTGGCTTGAAGATAGGCAAGAGTGAAGTGGTGGAGCGTGTTGACGATTACTTCATTTATTTAAGAAACCATATCAACAGATACAAAAGGCTCGTGTGATATTTGCCAACTCACGCCATTTCTGGCGTAGAAGACGTGATATCCGGCTAGCTGGCGTGTGTACTGCACAGTAGAAGCAGTCCGCACCGTCCTCCTCTATGACTGTGACTTAGACATGGCCACTGAATGAAAGTGGAAGATATGAAAAGACTAACTGGCTGTCCTCAATCATAGGTACCTACGTTCCACCTCCACTGTGTTAGGTGGTATAATAGGGCGTGAAATATTGAGCTGAGACATCGGTTCAGTGTTAGTTAGGTAAGGAAGGAGTGAGGGAAAATCAATCGACGAGACTGTGAAGCAGATTCATCGACTGAGATGGTTAGGACATGTGTCACGCATACATCCCTAGCCATCGGTCGGTCGATCGCTTTCCCCGACGAGAAATGTTAACTTGGGGTGGATGAACATAGGATAGATCAGGTTGGAAAAGAGATAGCCAGTGGAAGGTGGCCGAACAAAGACATGACTTCATTATATAACTTATATATATATTAGAGTTGAGCCTGATGAGATCTAATTGAAAGCACAATATTGTTCGCTTAAATGTGTTGTTCTAAATTTTACTATGGGAATATTTAATATATTCAAACCGAATATGTCAATCAGTAGTAGTGTAGTATTTTTTCATAGGGTCGCCTCTTCTGTTATTTGCTAAGCCGAGTAGGAGACAGAGTTAGGAGTGGGTTTACGTCGTTCACCTGCAATAGTGTTCGGCCGAAATGCTTGTCTGGCGAACATTCTGCACAGTCAACCATCGGCACACACACAGTCTCACTCCTTTGTATCTCTCAGTTAACGCCGCCCAACTTATTGTGTGATTACGTGCAAGTGAGAATGCATTCCGACGGTCGGCTTGTATTTTTGTGTTTTTTGTTGTTTCGAAGTTCCTATAGCGATTGAATTGATTTTCTGGGTTTCGATAGCATGTTAGCGCCTTCTCTCTTCACAACCTCATCACTGTTGACTGCTGTTCCCATCTAACCTAACTAACACACTGAACTCCTAAACACCTAAATACTAATCATGCTTATTGTACTGCCTAAATTAACCTTTCACTATTCTTATTTATTTCAGCCTAGCTCAAATGTTGAAATTATCGTGTCGAAATCACAGCAGAATCATCATACAGCAGCTACCACTGCTGTCACTACGCCTACGACTTCGCCTTCACCTACGAATATACCACCAGAACGCATTATTCGCTGTGATTCAATTGAAATCCTCAAAGTTCCCTATACAACAAACACTACAGATGGCTTTTATCATTCAATTGAAGTGAAGAAAAATCAATTCCCCAGTACTAATTCACCAATTCAGCCAAAAACTTCCCTAGACTTTATCGTTGACTCGAAACTTGCCAAAGAATCGCCCACTGACTCTTCTTCAAAAGTGGATCACAGAAAATGGAGAAAAGGCAGGATAGAAAGTCCACAGAAAAAGAAATCTCATGAATCTGTTGTTATATACCGTGAAACGAATGATACTACAACCACTGGTGGCGAACGCTTACAAGCCAAACTAGATAGTCCAGTCAGTGCAGAAATGAATCCAACAGAATTTAGCGAGGATCCTTTTGTAATGAGCTCAAATTGTGTATTAGGCAATTATTCTATCTCTTCTGGTTATCATACTATCTCTAGTCGTTGTGGGAATAATCAAGTCATCTCTACACCAAACCATAATACACTGCTGACGTCATTAAGTGACGAAATAAGTAGTAGTACTAGTGTGAATAATCCTTTATATACGTGCCATTCCTTGAAACAAATTAATAATTCTAACGTTTCAAATTATGATAATTCGATAGAATATTTTTCAGATAAAGATACCATACTACTTACAAACAATAATAATTCAGTAGGCGGTTGTAATAATTCTTCATCGTCATCAAAAAAACCCAACTCAAATTCATCAAGACGACATACTTATGTAAATTTAGGGAATTCACATGAAACGAATCACCTGATTGACACAATAAAGAATGGTGATCATCATTCTCACCATCAACAGCGGTCAGATCAAACAATAGAACTGGACCGTAGGAATTGGGCACCACCTGTATATATCCTACCTGATGAACGGAGGAATCGACGCGCCACACTAACAACAACATATCCAAACACAAATGAAGTTAATCGTTCCGGGAACTCAGCATCCTCTAAGGACCAGATTCACCAACCGACTAGTGATCCACAGGAACTTCAACATGGTTCTTCTTCTTCTTCGATGAGAAGGTTGGAAACAAAACTTGAAAGAATTAAGTTTGGAACGAAGGAGATTCCACGTACAATTGGTGCACCAGCAGGGAAGCGAACAGCATTGTTCCCTAAAGAGGTGAGTTTACTGTCTATAATTTTTGAGTAGGGATAGAATAATGTTCATTCTGTTTCGTCAGTGTCCATTTATCAGTTGCGTACAACCAATTAGTATTATTATTCCCTGGCGTCCAGATTAGAACATAGGGCTTCAACAGTCAGAGCACACTTCCAGTCCTCTTTAGCTGACCCTTAAGTTTTTCTCATCTCCCAAAACCATGTCTTTCAAGTCACTCTCGGACAGATGCCCAATTTGTCGTTCTCCATTCGGGTTCCAGTCGAGTAATAGCCTGGCTGGCATGCGATATCACTTAAGGGTCTCCGCTTTGCCTCCATTTCCTAAAGATTATTTGTTGAGCAATAGGTTTTTCGTTGGCTTGTTCCCAGCCAGCGTTCCTTGTTACTAATTGTTCCTGGCTATTTGGTTCTCGATATCGAACCACAAGAGGCAGCGATTGATAAAGCCTGTAGTAGCCTGTTGTGGATAATTTTCGTAACGCACTGGTCAAGTTTCTTGCCTATAGAGAAGAGCTGACTGACTTTATATTGGTATTGAACAGAATCCAAATTTTGTCCTCTATGCTCAGTACAGTAGATTTCCCAACTGACTTCAGAGTGATGAAGTTCTGTTTTGCCTTTCCGATCCTGTCTGTTTTTGACATCCCCATCCATGCCAACACTTGTAGTTGAAACGATACTGCCTAGCCGGATAAGTGAAGGTAGTAACTTTTAAATTTCTGCAGTAGGGTGGTGTTTGGTGCTGGTTAGCCATCTTCATCACCTCCGTCTACTCGATGTTCACACTTGAAGTCTCATGCCTTCGCCACTCCTTCTACGAACCTGTTGGTTTTCTTCTGTATGTCTTCGAATATGTGCGACATCAGACATAAATCGTCCACGGGAAGTCGATAGTCTTCTTAACGGTCCGATGGACTCCTGTCTTCTCGTTCTCTACTGACAGTCCTCTGCATAACCAAGTTCACCACAATTGAGAATATCATCGTGGGTGACAATAGTCATAAGTATTGTCTTATTTCTCTGTATTCACTCACTGCAAAGAGAGTCTTTATCGATTATTTTTTTATGGATCACCTGACATTTTGCATCGTCATACATCTGTTCTATTCATAATAGTAATAATAATAGATTTATTCCGAACAGTATTTGTTTTGGTAAAAATATGGAATCTTCAGCATGTAGTACAGTGTTGCATTTAACTTTCTCGTAGAGTTCCGCAGTAACTTGGTAATATGCTGACCTGCACACTTTTCTCATCACACATAAAATGTGTCCCGGCCAAATGAGGTATTGTAGAGTTTTTATACCTAGTTGTCCAAGCGACAGAGTCTTCCATATTTGCTTGTAGTTTCATACTTACCTGATGACATGCTAGTGGGGAGATTTGTGTATAGAGAGTATACTCAGAGTCCATCCGACAAGATAATATTCGTTAATTTTTTGCACAAGTCCATGTTTTATCTGTCTACAACAGTATTAACACAAGTTGGTTTAGCGACAACAGCCCACTCGCCCTACTGACGACTTTAAATGCCCTTCGCAGTATAATACATCAGTCTTTCTTAAGTAATCCAGGAAAAATTAAGGTGGGGAATCAGTAAAGAAGTATGTTCAGAATACTGCATGAATTAACAAACTTGGAAAGTAGAGATGGAATAATACCAGGTCGTCTTAACTTCCTTGCGCAGAACGTCAAACGAAATAACATCACTGTGGAAACTAATGTGATGCGAGAATATCAGAAGACATGATCAGAGGAAATGCACAGTCCAAGGTATATTTAGCATTGGATTTAGTTTTAACCCCTGTGATAGTGGAGCCACGTGAACTAACCAGTTCATGTAAGTCGAGCTTGCGTCTGAAAGTGAATTTAACCACCATTCGATGAGGACCACTGACTCATTTCTGATAAAAAGTTCCCCATATATATTGGAACAGTTTGACTGAGAAGTAACCGCTAGCCATTGAAGCTGTCAGATGGATGATCGGCATATTTAACAGCACTGGCTTCATCACAGTGGGACAAGTAAGTCATGTAAGAAGAAGGAAAACAAAAACTTTCAATACCAGTCTTAAATATTTTAATCCCAATTTTATTTCTGATTTAAGAATAACACACCAGCGATAATCGATATCCGCAGTGAGTTGGATGCATCACAAGCCCGATTGGCAGAAGCACAAGCTCGTCTATTAGCCAATGAAGCTGAACGAATCCAATTATTGAGATCGTGGAGAAGTGAACTGATCAAACAATCTCAGTTGATTAATGCAAGCAGTCTGAACCAAAATCAAACTACCACAATGGTCTATGACAGTCCTACAGAGCCTCAGCAACAATATCCCTCCATTTTACGCATAACTCATACAGGAAATAAAGATCCAGCTCAACTGAGCTTTGGTCATAATGACGGTGATGATGGTGAAAACGATGATAATAGTGATCGAGATTATAATGATATGATCACTAATGAGCCAAGATCGTTGTCTGTAATCCCGTTAATCAATACTAACTCATTACAAAGACAGGATTTACATCATTATTATGCGGAAAGTATTTATGATTATGAAGATAGTGAACTGATGCATTGTAATAATAATAATAATAATAAAAATAATGTTGATCCCGATCACCCTCAGAAGAGTAAACGATCTACTACCACTACAGATCGATATATTCATTTACCTATGAGTAATAGTAATAATGGCAGTACAGTTGGACGTCATTCCGGTGTGCATCAGAATACACCAGGATCATCGGTGAAATCACAAAGGTAAGTTTATGATTCTCGTATTTTTATTCCCTTGGGTTTGGGGCGTTATAGCTGTTTTTTGCTGAAGGTTACATCTCTGTTCCACCCAGTTATTAGTTCTCCGTAATCCTTTTTAGTTGGCTCCACAACTAGCTATAAGTTCTCGTTAACCTCCTGCATGCTGCCCTCGGACGCACACACACCCAACTTGTCACTCACTTCCCATTCAGGCTCCACTCGATCGATAGCTTTGTTGGCGCGTGATTTCACTCGACGATCTGCCCAGCGTATATCCGATCTATCTATATCTATTTCGTTTTGCGCACTTGCTGGGCGATAGGTTCGTGGTCGGCGAGTTCGATAACAGAGTTCCTTGTTACAAGATTTCATCAGCTAGACAAACACTGGAAAACCTTAGAGTACTGGAAATCTGTTATGTCAGCCTAGTTTGGGACTTTTCATCAGTACCACCATCAGGGATCGAATGCAGGAACTTCCTGTTACTAGGAGAGCTCACAGACCATTAAGCCGACGGGACTCGATTTAACGGCCAACCCATGAATTCCAACTCTATGTAATTACCTGGTAAGGCTGCTTGAACGACTTCGAGCTCGCTTCCAGTCGCTTTCTTCTTGAACTAACGCTCATGATTTCTGTGTGTGGCCATCTATCTTGCCTGCTAGACCTGAGCTCTCTAACAACCCATAATACTTGCTGTGACCCTTTGGCAACCCGGCCCACTTAATCTGGTGACTAGACTGTTCGTAACACTATCCCTCCCCACCCATCTAGAGAAGACAGTTATGGTAGCTGAAAGGTTTTCAACAGATCGTAGAGATCCATAATCGCGCTTCAGTAAAGCTGCCGAGTGTCCCTCGAAATCTCCAATTGTATCTCCCCCCCCCGGGTGTTCCGGTCTGCACAGCTAAACAAATTGATCATTTAAGGTTGAAGGACTGATTTGACGAACTTCTTTTGATACCCTACAATCCCCCTCCTGATAAACTAGCTAGCCTGATGTGATCTTTTGTCTTCGAAGTGGAGAAGATGGGTGTGTTGTTGAAAGTCTGCAATAGCCTTTTAAATAATAATAATTTGCTTTATTCCAAAAACAGTACTTATGATACATTGTGGAATTCTCAGCATTTGATACAATATTGCATCTAATTTAATAGACAATAGCAAAAACAAAGAAAAACGATAATCGCCGACTGATATTAGCAGCTTTCTTGGTATTAGCAGTAATTATAAAGTCAAAAACCTACAAAAAGTGTGAAATATTTTTAATAGCTAAAATTATAAGATAGCTAATAACATAAAGAAGGTGTTGTAAGTTTCACACTTAACACTTTCTCCATCACATAGAACGTGGGCAGGTGGGTCATATATAGTATCGGTGAGCTTTTGTACCTAGTTGTGAGAAGATATAATCTTTTATACTTATTTCTAGTTCTACCAGACGAGGTGCAGCAAGTGACAGGCAGAGTTGTGAATAAAGAGGATGTTGAGAGTCAGACGATATTGATTTCGCACATTTCTCGCATTAGTTGTTCAGGTGTTTGTTGACTATGGTAGTAACGAGCTGACTTAGCAAGGGTACACCACTTACCCTACAAACAACCTTTAATACCCTTCTCCTCAATAATGATATGGTCCTTTTTGAGTAGTCCAGGAAAGACTGCGGGAGAGCAATAATGAAGAATAATAAGTGAGGTGCAAGAATTAACAAGTTGTAAAACTAAAGGCTGATTAATTCCAGAATGTCTTAACCTCTCAAGTTTAGAAGGTGGTTAGACGGAGCATTCTCATGGGAATAGACAGGATATAGGATGACCGACAAAGAAAGATTAGAGGATAGAATAATACCAAGGTGTTTTATGGTTGACTTGACCTCTTGTCTAAACAGTGCCCTCTATGCTACAAACATCGTGAGAACTAATGAGTACGTGTAGATCACGTTTATATCTGACAGTGACGTTAACTGTTTGACATTTAGAAGAGGGATTTAATGTAAGACCATTTAACTTAGACCACTGGCTGATATGCGACAGAAACCTATTGGGCTTGAAACAGCCTGATTGGGGAGAAACTGACAGTGAGATAGTCAGATCACCCTCAGCGTATTTAACGAAGTTGATTTCATCCAAAGGAGGCAAGTCATGTAAGAAGAAATAACAAAGAAAAGAAGGGGGAACAGCACCCTGAAGATTACCAACTCCAGTAAGCAAGTGAAAATTCGCCCTTATGTACAGTATACTGCATTCTGTTAGAGAAACAAGAGTGCAACCAGTTATCAGCCAGGGACTGGGTTTGTGTCAAGGAAAGCTAATTTTGCGAAGGGCATCTGGGCACAGAGTCAAACGCGGAAGTGTAGTCTAGGATGGTAGAACGGATATACCTGGCCCCTTTGTTTAAGGAGGAAGTAGTATTACGGTGAAAGACAGAATCATGCTGCAGCATTCATCATACTTCTTTTCGGTTTATAAGCTAATTGTCTGCGGAGGTTAAAACTTGTTCGAATATCACTCAACAGCAGTCCGCTCAGAGTATGTCTGATCCATCCATCTACATTTCCTTCTACACAAATCTGAAGTCAGTTTAATTCAGTTGAGTGTGAATCAGTGCCTGAACAAACATTTTCGATATCTGTATCACAACATTCTGGATTTAACATGAATATGAGAAATACCATTGTTTCCTGCCGTTTTTGAAGAAGTTTAATGCATACTCGTTTAAACAAGATCACTCATGTACTCGAAAAAAGATGACTGTAAAATAGGAGTGGTCAAATTCCTTTTGAGTCTGTCATTCTACCACCAGGGATCATAGTGGGTACATGCTGTTGAGGGGTCCCGAAAACGAGAACAAAACAGGCCACCAATACATCCTGGCCTCCAGATCGCGATCAGACTTAAGATCAACCAAATGCCCGACAAACTAACATTTGAAAATTATTAAAAAGAAGGTTGCAAGGGAGAAAATTTTCTTTTCGACGAAGTCATTATCAACTAGGTCGGTGTACGTTCGCGTGTGTGTATGGTAAATGGGTAAGAAATTTCCCGAACTCTGTGTTTCCGGGTGGTCAAGGGTGAAATCAATAAAATTACAGTAAGAAGAGAATTCCTTATCATCAACTATTGACAAGCTCCATCTCTATAAGAGGATACATTGATGATACTTTCATTGTGATTTGCAGTGATAAATTAAATCTCAAAAACTCATTCGAAACCTTCAATAACGCCCACCCTGAAACACAGACTTCACTCTGGAAGTTGAATCTGACTCAGTGTTTCATTTCCTCGATTTTTACCAACTGAGAAGAAATAGTACTAACTCGCACTCAGAAGATCCACATACACAAAGCCCACATGGAACAGATAGTTTAAAAACTTTCACTCTATGTGTTCCTCTAAGCGGAAAGAGAAACCTACTTCGTTTCGCAGAAGCCATCGCTATTAAGAGACTTCGACCAGACCTCTGTACACAGAAAGATAGTGTGACTAATCTTTCACTACCCTGGTAACCCTAATCCTATTTTATTTATTTTTGTTTTTTGTTACTTACTTCACTATTCACCCCCACCCTCTTAAACTCTCCACCACATGTGTAAATTCACTCTGTTCTCTGACCTTGACCCTATAATATGCCTCTAACCAATCTGCGTTTCCCAATAGTAATCTGAACTCTAAACCCTCTTATCTAATTCCACTATATATAATTAGTTTTTTTGACACTGAATAATCTGTCTACCTACATCAAATTCCGGAATTATGTTCCTTATACTTTCTATTTATAACTCCAAGTAATTATGAAAAAGTATGTTCCAAAACTTTTTTGAAACTTATAATTTGATTTTGTTTAGGATGTATGCAGTTGACGAGTGTCCACGAAATAAAACGAGCTCGTATTATCCTGCGAACATGTTCGTTCTTTCTCTCTTCAAACTAATAAAGGGAACCGGTTGTATGAAACTGATTTATTCTCTTTCCTCGACGATCGGATAAAATATACATTGAGGAATCAATTGACAAAGAACTACAAAATCTTCAAGAAAAAGCTTTATAGAATGTGGTTTTCCTTTCACCCATATTCATCGATGAGAAACTAAAACCAAAGGAAAGATCAGAAAAAATCTAAGTTACCCTTGAAAAGATGCTACCGCAATAGGTTAATCTCGAATTTAAGAATGATACATACCAAAGCGGACGGTTTTTCAAATCTGTCAGTAAAGGAAATTACTCCGCCACCAAACCAAGGGGTGGAATTTTTTTATCCAAGAAACTATCCAACCAGTATTTGAAAGACAAGCTGTAACCCACAATGGGCCACTTCAATATCCATACAACAGTTGACTTGCTTTTGTGGAGCTTAGTGGATTGACCCAACCATGCGCCCACTTGTAAAACGCACTACAGAACACTATCATGCCTCGCTGGCTAGCGAATAGCGAATGCAAGAGTGTATACATCCAACAACTAGAACATCTTATGAATTCAAGACATTTAGCTCCATTTGATGAAAAGACCTTCTTAGTTCTGCACAAGGTCCGATATAACCTCCGTCTCAAATGGGAGTGAGAGCAAGACATCTGGTCATATTCCATATATTCACGATCCAACCGTTGAAGTCCACACTATGTATTCAAAAGAAGTATGTCCAACCGTTGCTTTTAAATGAAAGGCCACCATGTAAGGTCAATTCTCTCAATTGTGATTATCTTATTATACCTTTCTTACTCGATCTTCCTGTCTGTTTTGTTATTACCACATTTATTATCCCTATTTGTACTCTTTTCATTTGTTATAATTTGATTCTCGACTGGAAATGGAGCTCTGGAAGTTTGTCACCCACTTACTACATACACACACGAATGTACAGATACTTCGTCGAAAAAGAAAATCAGTTTTTTCGCTACAACCGTTTTTTTTAATAATTCCTATGATCTGATTTGCTTGTTGCGTAATCCCGAAATTGTTGGTAAAGCTTACGTAATGTGTACATTCCGTGACTTGAAAATAATAATAGTTATAATGATAATAATAATAATAGAAAGAGTCCGACGGGGGAATATGCCTGAATCTCAGACATTGTTTTTAATACCTTAGTTAAACCTGTTTATTCCGCAGCTAATTGAAAATGAAAATTTTTGCTCTGGTGTTTTGGTTTCTCTATGTACCTACTTCATTTTATTTATCTCTTACAGGTCATACAGTAATCGACCTCGGATGGGAGCATCTGCTATCGTCACAAATCTCCACGATCATTCTACAACCTCGTCGGCATCCGCTGATAATTATCAACAGTCTACACTGCCAGGACGAGGGAAATTGATAACCCAGCATCATCACTGGAATAATGGGAATCATAAAAACACCAATCCCAATACATCATCAGAGACAATGATGACAACGCCTTCATCAACAGATTTGGATGAATTCTATCGATTATCACGTAGTCCATCGACTCCAGGATTATGCATTAATAATAGTAGTAGTAGTAATAATCATTCAAAATATTCACCGCATACAATGGTGCCTTCAGTGACGACGACAACAACACCGCCGGCAACAACAACAATACCACAAAAATCACTGGGACAGATGAAGAATTCGCCAGACAAATTCAAGCCATCATTTATGAAAATAATCAACATTTATGCTCAAAATGATAATAAGTGTTAAATCAAGCCTTCACATTTTATACTTATTTGCATATACTACTCATTTATAATTAAATAGTATCTGCTCATCTAAGATATGACAAAAAATTCACATATTCACAGACATGTATACCACGCCCTGCTGATAGATGGGTGGATATGCCTTCAATTTCCTCTGATCTCGATCACATACACACACACATGTGGACTCTGTGCAAAAGTCGTTAGTTCCCCACGAACCGACGACAATTTCTACAACTCATCGTGCCAATGATACTTTCTTGTAATGTATAATTTTTTAATTTCTATATGTGTGTGTGTATGTGTCTGTGATGATTTAGCAACATATTTCTGACTATGGGTGGTGCTCAATCAATCTTATTCTGATCACACACACACCAACATACATACATACATACACTGACAGTTTTGTATAGTTTCCTCTAAATTTCCCATTTACTTACTTGCCTACTTCCTTAATTTTATTGATTTTTTTCTACTGCTCACCTCTTCAAAAAGTGTGTGAAAAATGTAACCATATGGTGAAACAATACAAATTAGGAATGATGATGGTGATGACGATTGCGTAATAAATAATAATCCTATTTGCATTGTCCTTTATATTCTCGGAAAGGTTTGAGTTGTTTGGGACACTCGATTTAGTTAGATGGTAACAGACTCATGGTTGCTATGCGTGTATTGTGGCTTGTTGTCGTTAGCTAGCCAACCAGTCATTCTTCAACGTCATATATATATATATATATATATATATATATCGACAACGGTTACCTGATTTCCTCAGACAACTTTACTGAAGTGCGAACACATAAATCTATGGCAAAGATCGTAACTTCATAATTCAAAGCTGTTCAAAGGTAGTTTGTGTTATTCAGCGGTTTAGATATATTTATAATGTTAACTGACAACGAGGACTTCAATACCACTCATCCTGTTACACCACCTAATACAACAGACGGAATGCAAGCATTCATGATGAAAGACACCTAGCTGGCCTTCTCATATCTTCCATTTTCAGTGGCTACCATGTCTCACTTGCAGCCATAAAGGAGGACAGAGCGAAGTGCTGGTAAACATGGCACACGTCATCTGATCGCTAGCCTACGGGATATCACGATAGAGGTGATGTATGTTGGTAAATGTCACACAAGCCATCTCTGTCCATGATGAGATTTCAGTCAGCCACCAGTCCCCGTCTGAGCCGACGCGACTTCCTAAGTCTGTCTGTTTTCGACATAGAACTTTGCACAAATGTGCGGAAGTTCAAGTCGCCACACTCCACTCCTTGTAGCACACAAAGCAAGAGAAGAAAGTACAAGAAAAGCATAATAGAGACAGTGAGCAGAGGTGTGCGACAAAGGAGGAGTAATAACGAAGAACAAAACAGTTTCATTGGAGATCATAAGTCACAAGGAGTGGATGCATCTGCGCTAGCCACTGAGAACGATTTTGAGCCATGTCACCAATTGTTTCCAACCATAGATTTTTACCGTCTCGAGGACCCCAACCAGTCAGGAAGTCTACACCTTCCTACGTGGCTTAGACCAACTGTTGTGGATTTCATTGACTGGTGAAGCCAAGTTTTTGTTTGACCGCCGCTAGCTTTTTTCCAGCCTGACCCTATATTCGCTAACATTGCTCGTCGAGGGAGGCGATGGCTTGGCATACGTAACACATGTCCTAACCATCTCAGTCTTTGTAACTTCACGACTTCGTCGATTGATTTCCTCTGTTTACCTAGAACTCGACGCCTAACTTCAATGGTGCTCATCTTATTATGCCACTTTACACGGGAAATAGAGCGCAGGCACCTATGATCAAAGACAGCTAGTCTTTTCATGTCTTCCACTCTCAGTGGCCAGGTCTCACAACCGTAAAGGAGGATGGAGCGGACTGATGAGCAGTACACCCGCCCTTTGGTCGATAGTCGAACATCTCGTCTACGCCAGAGTCGACGTAAACTGGCAAATGCGAAACGAGCCCCCTGTATTCGTTCTGAGATTTCGTCAGAGATCAACCCATTGGGGCTGATGGTACTTCCCAAATAAGTGAAGCGGTCGACATCCTAAGTAAGTGAAGTAGTGGTCAACACGCTCTAACACTTCATTGCTGCCTATTTTTAATCCAGTAAGCAGTTGATGTTGTTCAGTCCTGTAGCATCATCATTTTACATTTAACAGGAGAAAATCGCAAGCCAAACAGGTGAAGACTGCTGCTGCTGCTGCTCAAGGTATACAGAGTAGATTGAACTGGATTTCGTCAGTGACTTTACTTGTGACGGAGGAATACATCATCCGCATATTATACTTAGTAGCTTAAAAATCCCCATTGAGTCATATAAAAGAAAAAGCGTTCGTCGAAGAGTTACTCTTTTCGGTGATATACATTATCAAGCTGTAAACTTCCGATAATAAATTATCTGATGTAGAAAGCGTTAACAGGGCAGAAATTAAATTAAGACTAAATTGAGTGACGCAGTATAACTGACGAGATTGAGTAGGGGAGTTCAACTAAAAGTGAACGACAGTCAAGTTAACAACATTGGTAGTAAGCGGTATAAATTTAATAGGAGGGGGTGAGGGAGGGAAATAATATCATTAATAAACAAAAATGAGGTATTTTGTGTTAAGATAGATCAGGTTCATTGTGGATTCAATAACTGAACAAATTTCTTTCTCTGTATGCAGAGTTCAGGACTCAACATGTGAATTGACATTACTTCTGCGGTTTGAAGAAGTTTGATTCGTACCCCCTTTAAGCAAGATTCCAACATATTCTGTAAATAACCCAAAAGTTATTTTTACGGTTAGCTTGGTGTCCAGATTCAATCAGGTGTTCCAGGATAGAGCTACGGGGAGCATCTTTTTTCTCCTTTATAAAACCATGAGCGGGTAAGTGTTCCCTGATACATTTGGATAACAAACGCTGGGTACGGCCAACATACCTAATTGGTAGACAGGCCAACAGTGGTAGCCTATCCTTCACGTTCATGTGAAATAGTGGTTTCATAGAGAAAGTTATATGAAGTTCGCTCAAATTCTAGCTGAATTTCTCTACTCAACCGCGTCAATTACATTGCATCACTCAACTTACTTAATTCTATTCTGGTTTCTGACAGTTTAAAACTTTCTATATTACGTAATTTGTTATCAAAAATTTACAATTCTAATGACACATCTTTGGAAATATTCCTTTTGTTGCAAGGATAATTTACTATATGCGTATATGCAAGATTGTACAACATGAGAATGTATATCGCCGAAAAACGTTACGCTTTCACTGAACGCCTTTCCTTCTATTCTAAATCAACGAGGTTATTCCCCTTTTCTTCCTTCACGTTCCAAGTAGAACATAGGGCTTCAAGCTAGTGGCTTGAAGTTTCTGTAGCACTGTTTAATTTTACAGGATAGGGTTGCTAGCCTCATGCCTAACCTTCTCTCTTTACCAGCTTTATCACAGGCTTAGCGAGTTAAAGGAGTGCGTTGGCCGGGGATCAAGCCCCAGACCATGTGCATGGTCGGCGAGCGTCCTAGCCGCTATGCCACCGAAGCTGGTGGTGACAAATCAATCCCTGAGTCACTGAAGTCAGATAGAGTTAGTTAGTTCATCCCTTAGTACATCTATAATTAAATTAAACAGAAATTGGGGGAGTAGTCGTAGGCATCCCTGATGGTGCTTTGCCTCGTTTCAGATTAGAGACGGCTTTTGTAACCTCAGTTAGGGACGGCTTACCAGTGTTTATATCCCAATCAGGAAAGTGTTGGATGCTCAGCAAGTTGAGCGTGCGTGGCCACAGACCGGTTAAATTGCTCCTCAAAATGTTTCTTCTGGAGTTCCAGTCGTCTATCCTAAGAGCTAATTAGGGTGGCATTTTTCTCGGAGATTCTTATGTTTATCATTTTCTTTTGCCACCTTTCTCCCTGATAAGTCTAAATAGTTAACTGGTAATGGCTAACACCACTGTTTGGATTTTCAACACGAATATAAAGTCAGTTAGTGCTTCAACTTGCCACAATTATCGAGAAAAGCGTTCCCACCAGGCTAATGCAGGTGGTTTCCATATGAGCACTTGCCCCCCCCCCTTCACTGTTTCCACCATACTGAAAATTAAGTGGCCGGCTGTTTAGAAAGCATAAGCAAAAAGGAATTCTGAAGGGCGACGAACCAACCAGCAAACCAAGAACCTATCACTCAACAAATACTCAGAAGGCAGAGGAGATTCATGCATTGAACAATACACTGAGGATGAATGAGCATTTCGTCGTCCTATCTTCAGACTCGTCAATTCGCTACACCTTAATGTGTAGGTGACAGGCAGTGTTGCCTGCCTCACTCATATCGCTGCATGCAGACAGCCATGGACATCAAATCGATTGGGACAACGTTCAACATATTAGGAAGAGGAAATACTAAAAATGCCTTAAAATTTTTGGAAGCCTGATATCCTAGTGAATCGGCAATTATAGGCACATTGACACGGAAGAAGAGATTCCCATGCACAAAAAATGAGACTTCAAGTCAAGGAAACAATCAATACCACTACAAGTAGACTAGATTGTGTGAAAATGGACAAGAGCAACCAATCACATGCTCAAGGTCACCATAAATTCGCGGGGAAATTGAAAAACTCACACCTCAAACTGAAGATGTTGCCTAGATTAAGGCAATGAAAGCCTTGCAAGGACGCTATCCAGCTCAGAGAAGACAACTACACAAAAATGAGTAATCAAATCATTCGATAAATATTTTACAAATTTATTTCAGTAAATTATCAAAAATAATAATAAAAAGGACAGGAATATTCGAAAGTACAAATATATACACACATATACATATTTACATGTCTCCCACAAACAAACATCTGAGTGGAAAAAACTGTTGTGACAATAATAATAATAATCCCTTTATTACATATATACACGGTTGCTCAACTGAGACAAAGTCGTTGAATACTATCATCTGTTTGACAGTGCAGTTCAGAGTAACGAATACTGTTATTCATCACAGATACATTATCGTTATCACTGTCATTCTCACCAGGAATATTCACAGGTAGACGACTAGCTTTGCGCACAACAGATCGCCATTCAGCTGATTTGTGTACCATATTCAAGGTGTTGTTATAACCACACGATAGATAATTCGACAATTGAGGAATAGATTTATGCAGTGTAGATTCAACCAACTCAGCGATGCAATTAAGAAGACATTCAGTTTCGTTGATTAAAGTATTCACAGCATCAAGAATTGGTTTAGCATTAGAGTTGTTAGTGTTGTTGTTGTTGTTGTTGACATCGTCGCTCTTGGAGGAGGAGGAGGAGTGTTTCTCATAAGCCACAAATTGGAAGTCACTGACTGAATTCGGAAAGAATACAATTTCACTGAAAAGATTGAGTAATTCCTGTGAACTACAAAGAGGAAGCGATGGGGGAGGGGGAGAAGGAGGTAAAAAGTGAAAGACCGAATAACTAATTAAATGCACTATAAAATGAAGTCTTCGTAAAGTTTAATTTTAATTTTTGATTATAGCTTGAAACCACACAGTATTTTGGTACAAGTATGGGATTTTTAGCATGCGATATCGGTAGCCCAAATTTCGTAGGCCGATCTAATTGGTACCAAATGTGCGTCAGCAGGGGATCGAACCCCGGCGAGAGTCCTAACGCTGTGTCACCGACGCACAGTACAGTAGAGATAATATAAAAAAGGCCATCTTTATACACATTGGCTTCTAGGAGGTGATGGATGATATTGCGCTGGCTAGAGTAGAATGCTATGCAGGCTGAATGCTGCCCTGAAAAGAAAATATCCCAGCTACAAGACTTGACAAGATGTTTAATGCAATTAGTTCCCCTTATGAATTTCCACAAAAAAAAATAAGAAGATGTAGTTTATCCGAAAAACGTGTGTAATGTGCCTAATTTGTGCAACACATTCCAGACACTCTGAGTACTTTTCTCACACACATTTATACAGAAGGCAAGAAAGCATGAATCATCAAAGTACAGGTTAAGGTCACAAATAACTTGCGGGAAGACGACATATGGGTATGGGGTAAGAAAAAAAATGAATGGAGAGGATGAAAATATCATTAAGTAAACTCAACCTTGGTTCCAAACTGGACACATAAGACAGATTTAAGCCTTTTCATGACCAAGGCTTCAACGAATTTAAGTATGTGACCCAACCTTATTTCATAATGTATGGGGTTTAAAAGCACTATTGAAATCAACTTTGTGATCAGTTTCCATGATGTGCTTCGCTATACATGATGTTGGACATTTATTTCCGGTGATTTTATTTGTTGTCGTTGCAACCACTTTGGAATATGTTCTGTAGTTCTAATCTGCAGGGACCGATGGGTCCTCCCTATGTATTTTTTTTTATTTCAGCTTGCTTCCACACCGTATTTTTTGGTACAGGTATGGAATTTTCAGTATGTGATATCGGTAGCCCAAATTTTGCAGACACAGTGGGTAGGTCTCTCGCCGACCATGCACATGGTCCGAGGTTCGATCCCCTGCCGACGCACATCTGATATCTATGGTGGGCCTCCGAAATTTGGGCTACCGATATCCATGCTGAAAATTCCATACTTGTACCAAAAATACAATGTGGAATCAAGCTGTAAATCAAAAATAAATAAATAAATAAAATATCAGGTGTGCGTTGGCAGGGGATCGGACGTGTGTCAAGACACACACATGTAAATTGATAAACACAGTGGGATGTGACACTATCGTTTGGATGCTGTGAGGGTTTACAGGACAGTATATATCTTTTTTTTCTCTCTATGAAAATACGTTTGGGTGAATGGTAAGTTCTATTAAATGCCACCTTGGGTCTTTATTCAGTCATCAGAGTTTGTTGATAACCCCTATACAGCAGGGACAGACAGACATGTTTTTAATAGCTGACTCGATCGGTAGACCTCCTTTCTTTTTATCTTACGTCACACCTATAAGTCATCTTCCTAATCCTTATTTATGAACTCCACCTGCAAACAATTTGACTTGTAATAATTCATGCCAACTCTTGCATTCTATACAAATGTGTATGACAAGCACTCGTGTGGGCGTGTGTGTGTGTGTGACTAGAATATCCTAAATGTGTTGCACGAATACGCACATTCCATGTTTCAAATAACAATGACGTCTAATTATTTTGTCTAAAAGATATTGAAAAAATAACGGTTACACCCTCAGAAATCCATGAACAAGTAGAGAAGATGTGAGCGGAAGGTTTAAACGCCACCAAACAAACAAATCACAGTGTGTATGTGTTAAGGCAGGGAAACTTATCTTTATTCAACTTCAACTTAAATAGTCAGAAGAAGACTGAACAGCTGATTAGGCAAAGAACCTATTATCCTCCGCAGCTGGCTAAGTTGGTTAGTTCCCGTTCATTGGGCAACCATATGTCTCTAGTTTGTTGCAATTAAAAGTTGACGGGATACACTCTTCACCTGAACAACTCTAAATATGTGTATACAAATTTACATGTATCTCTGGTAAGACAAGACTGCCCATTACCACTCATGCTGATATTCCTTATTGTGGTGTACTAGATTATACGTCAAACTGTTAGTGGGGAACGAGAAAACAGAAATATACTGCACCAAACAATAAGACGACTCTAGAAAATCTGGAATTCGTGAGTAGAGATGACTTTTGTCTAATGTCACACACAACACTCTCGAAGACTTACAGGCGAAAACCAACGGGTTGGCGGAAGAAGCAGGCAGCGAAGGCAGGACTTTGAGTGAACATCAAGAAAATGGAGATGATGAAAATAACTAACCAGGCAACAACGACAACAACCGGCAGCAATCACTATCGAAGGACCGGCGTTTCGTTCTGTGGCAATCGCTATCAAATGTGTTTAAGACAAAATCTATGCACGTAAACGGAGACAGAAAGAGAGACAGGAGTGGAACTTGTACTACAACTGTCTGTCTGTCTGTTTTCGACATAGAACTTTGCACAAATGTGCGGAAGTTCAAGTCGCCACACTCCACTCCTTGTAGCACACAAAGCAAGAGAAGAAAGTACAAGAAAAGCATAATAGAGACAGTGAGCAGAGGTGTGCGACAAAGGAGGAGTAATAACGAAGAACAAAACAGTTTCATTGGAGATCATAAGTCACAAGGAGTGGATGCATCTGCGCTAGCCACTGAGAACGATTTTGAGCCATGTCACCAATTGTTTCCAACCATAGATTTTTACCGTCTCGAGGACCCCAACCAGTCAGGAAGTCTACACCTTCCTACGTGGCTTAGACCAACTGTTGTGGATTTCATTGACTGGTGAAGCCAAGTTTTTGTTTGACCGCCGCTAGCTTTTTTCCAGCCTGACCCTATATTCGCTAACATTGCTCGTCGAGGGAGGCGATGGCTTGGCATACGTAACACATGTCCTAACCATCTCAGTCTTTGTAACTTCACGACTTCGTCGATTGATTTCCCCAACAACAACCTACTACAACTACCTTAATAATAAAAAAGTACAGCTTATATCTTACTTCGTGTTCAGAAAATCGTATTGTTCCATGGAAGCATGACTTATCACCCTACCGCATAACCACTTTTTTGGCATTTTATGCAAACGTACCTTTTCTGTGGTTACTTAACCCCCTTATTGCATACATTCTTATGCTATTTCTAGTTTAACGAAAAAAAATATGGGATTATATGGAAGGTGTAAAGGAGTACAAGAGAAATAAGGAGTTAGCAAAACAAACCAACAAACAAAAATCAAGTGAGTAGAAATGGTGGAATAATTTTCTTTTGTATGTACGCAATAGGTCGGTTTTTTCGTCTACCTGAATGGCTAAAGCTTCAGCAATGTAAAGGAGATGAAAGCGTGTTGCCTTTGGCAGGTTATTGTTCATTTTGTAGATTACTATTTGAAGGAGGCGTTTGTTCAGATAGTAGAATGACCAATGCGTTGACAAGGTGTTCGATTATCGCACTGTTTATAGAGCTGCCATTTCTACCTTTCTGCAACAATGCGAAGGATAGTGTTCCTGAACCTATTCAGTTAAAGAGACCATTGTGAACTGAACAGTTGTTTAGTTCCAATAATTTGGGACTCATCATCAGCAGTGGACACCCACCCACAACCCCGCCACTATACGGATCGAACCACCCGGGATCTCCAGGTGGTTGATTACGCTAACAAGCTAGTTGACAACCATTTTTTGACTGATTGGGTTGGTGCGACTCAATGAATGACCGCTGAATTTTATCACTGTGAACAACTCGTGCGTGATGATTTAGTCCTACCCTCTTACCAACGCCCTCAATCAGCATCCACTCCACACCTTAGTGGTTCGTGACGAAAATCAACAGATTGAAATTCATCCATAATCCCCACAAATCTAACTCCCGTTCTTCTGAATATCAACCGCCAGCTACTCATTGGTGACTAATGTTTGAATAGATGAATGCAGTGGGCAGTTGTGAATCCACTACCATCTCAAGGTGAAGTGGGTTCTCACTAAGGCTATTTTGTGGTTGAAGGTACCGTTTTGTCACGCACGAGGTGACAGAATGTTAGAAATAACGGGAATGTTGAATTCTATCGACCACTTCACTTATTCGGGAAATTGCATTAGCTGATGAAATCTCAGTACGGATACAAAAGGCTCGTTTTGGCATTTCCCAATTAACGCCTTCTTTGGCTTAGTTGACGTGATATCCAGCTGGCTGGTTATCGATCCTATGGTGCGTGCATTGCTCAGCATCAGTTCCCACAGTCTTCCTCTATGGTAATGAGTAAGACATGCCAGTCATTGAAAATGGAAAAAATGAAAAGGCAAGCTAGCTGTCTTTCATCATACGTACCTGCGTTCCATGTCCATTGTGTTAGGCGGTACAATAAGAGTCAATCACACTAAGGTGGTTGGGTGTCTAGTGTTAGTTAGGTAAGGAAGGAGTGAGGGAAAATCAATCGCGAGATTGTGAAGCAGATGCATCGATTGAGATGGCTAGGACATGTGTCACCCATGCTAGCCTAACCATCCATCGATCGTCTTCCTCGATGGGAAATGTTAGCTTATGTTGCATGGGCATAGGATGGATCAGGTTGGAAAAGAGTTAGATAGTCGTGAGTGTTCTAACGAAAACATAGCTTCATCAGTGAACAAAATCCATAACAGTTACTTTAAGCCAACCCAACAGTCAGCCGTCATATAAGAAGGTGTAGACTGCCTGTCTACATCAGAGTTGGGGTCTTCTTGAAGATAAGAAGTAATGAAGACTGGAGACTGTTGGCGGTGACATGGCGCAAAATCCTCGATCTTGATGATAGACGGCTAGGATGCATCCTCTCTTTGGGCAATTTTTCATGTCATCCAATAAAATTCTAGGGTCCTTCCATAGAACTACCATTCTTTTTCCCTCACTCACACTTGTATTTATTCCCTATCTCTCTCTCTTTAAACTGTGTTTAGTCTCTGCTATTGCTTTGTGTGCTACGTGAAGACGGAGAGTGTGGCAACTGGAACTGCCGCACTTCTGTGCTGAAACCAGTCAGTGACTGGATTCTGCCAGTACAAGGGGGTGAATAGTTGTCAATGAGCTTGGTCTCAAAACCAACCACCTAAAAGTCCCGGGTAGTTCGAGCCATTGGCGGGTGGGGTTTTAGGTGTACACGTTGATGAAGATGGGTCCCAAACTAGGACTAAACAGCTGGCTGTCCAGTACTCCTCGGGTTTCAAAGCATCAACACTACACACGTAATTCTGTCTGTCTGTTTTCGACATAGAACTTTGCACAGATGTGCGGAAGTTCAAGTCGCCACATTCCGTGTAGCACGCGAAGCAAGAGAAGAAAGTACAAGAAAAGCATAATAGAAACAGTGAGCAGAGGTGTGAGACAAGGGAGTAGTAAATAAATACAAAACAGTTTCATTGAAGATCATAAGTCACAGGGAGTGGATGCATCTGCGCCACTGAGAACGATTTTGAGCCATGTCACCAATTGTTTCCAACCATAGATTTTTACCGTCTCGAGGACCCCAGCCTGGAAGTCTACACCTTCCTACGTGGCTTAGACCAACTGTTGTGGATTTCATTGACTGATGCCAAGTTTTTGTTTGACCGCCGCTAGCTTTTTTCCAGCCTGACCCTATATCCGCTAACATAGCTCGTCGAGGGAGGCGATGACTTGGCATACGTAACACATGTCCTAACCATCTCAGTCGATGTAGCTTCACGACTTCGTCGATTGATTTCCCCTCCTTACCTAGAACTCTACGCCTAACCTCCATGTTGCTCACCTTATTATGCCACTTTACACGGGAAATAGAACGCAGGCACCTATGATCAAAGGTAGCTAGTCTTTTCATGTCTTCCACTCTCAGTGGCCAGGTCTCACAACCATAAAGGAGGACGGAGCGGACTGATGAGCTGTACACCTGCCCTTTAGTCGATAGTCGAACATCTCGTCTACGCCAGAGTCGGCGTAAACACGTAATTACGTCACTACATACCATCCTATGTACCGATTTACATGTGTGTGTGGCCACACATACATAGAAAGGAGTAATCGCATACGTTTTAGATATGGATAGCATATGTAAAAGAAGAAAGGTAATAGTACATCTGCCATGGTATCTTCGAAAAAAAGTTTACCAATGAAGTTTTGATGGGACTAAGAAACATCAATTTCCTGTCTCTGTAATATGTTTCGCAATGGAGGATCTAGGTCGTGTGTTCTCGCCATTAATAGGTTCTAGAGATTTCATTTGCTTTTGAAGCCATTTAGGAATATGCTCTGAAGCAGAGATCAACGAGTCTTTCCTTTGATGTATATGTATCGACACATACATTTGGATTGGTAAATACGGTGGGATTTAAAATAATTTTTCTCATGTTCTAAGGGCTTAGATTGATATATGGTTGGAGGAACTGTGAAACCTCGATAAACCTCGGTAGTAAGTGGCGACAGATAGAGCATCAATTTCGTCTATCTATCTATACATAGCAAAACCACACTTCACTGGATATGAATCGCACAAGATAATAACGTACTGGACAATTGTGATTCGTCCCCGCACCACCACCACCACCACCACTGCAGAGTCGGACTTCTCCGCCTCAGCAGTACGCACTTATCGTATGTAATCCCACCCGACCACGTGGAACTGAACTACTCACGACCATCATAATCACGAAGAATGACTTCCTGTTGACGAAAACCACTAAATTACACACCATGTGAGACAGTGAAATCTAATGTCCGACACACGAATTCAAATTTACTAACTACAGGAGGAAGGGAAAGTTGCATGAAGTGTTTTAGTGTGTATGTGTGTGTGTAAGGACAAATCGTCTCCGTAGATGACATTGACTATATTATTATTGTTCCCTTGGGTCGCAAATGGAACACAGGGCTCCAATCGCAACACATCTATAATTTTTTGATAGAGAAAGAAAGACTAGATTTGCAGTATAAAATGATATCATTCTATTTCACAAGTTCTCATCGTCTGCAAACTACCTGAAATTACAATGGCTATAAATAATAACATTTCATACTTCACTGTTTGAAAGGTAGGTAATAGAGAAAACATTATAAGGTGAACTCATCTGGAATATAAGTATTGTTATTATTATTTACGTTATTATTTATAACCATTGTAATTTCAGGTAGTTTGCAGCTGATGAGAAACTTTGGAATAAAATGATATCATTTTATACTGCAAATCTGGTCTTTCTTTCTCTATCTAAATTTATCAAGGGAACCATATGTATCAAATTTTCGAAAGGACGCCTTCCTGTCCAGGCATCTCCACTTTGTTTTATTTTCTGCTGCCCTCTTTAGATGGATGGCTAGACCCACGATTGCTCATAATCTATCATCTCCTCCTCCTCCTTCTCCTCTACACACGATCTCCTCCATGTCACCCTCGAAGTGACGACCCACTCGTCGTTTCCCATTCGGATTCCACTCGAGCGATAGCCTGGTTGGAGAGCTACATCATTCGACAGTCTTTTCACCAGCGTGTGCCCAGTCCATCTGCTTTTCCTTTCGCATACTTGTTGAGCATTCAGCTGTTGGTTGGTTTTTTCCCAGTCAGAGTTTCTTGTTGCTAATTCTTTCTGGCCAGCTAGCCATTCGATCTTCAGTATGGAGTCAAAGAAGGGGGCAGCTGTTGATAAAAGTCTGCAGTAGGCTGTTGGAAATGTTAATCTTAGTTGAAACGATGTTTCCTAGCCAGATAAGTGAAGGAAGTGACCTCTTTCGAATTCCGCCCATTGATAGTGATTGGTGCCGGTTGCTGTCGTTGTTAGCTGGTTGATTGGTCGTTTTCATCACCTCCATTTTCTCGATGCTCACTCAAAGTCCTGTCTTCGGCTCCCTGCTTCTTCTGCCAACCCGTTGGTTTTCGCCTGTAAGTCTTCGACAGTGTTGTATGCGACATTAAACATAAATCATCTCTACTCGCGAAGTCCAGATTTTCTAGAGTCTTCTTATTGGTTGGTATTCCGAGACGTATTCCTCTCTTCTCGTTCCCCCTACACAATCTGACGTATCTGTCTGTTTTCGACATAGAACTTTGCACAAATGTGCGGAAGTTCAAGTCGCCACACTCCACTCCTTGTAGCACACAAAGCAAGAGAAGAAAGTACAAGAAAAGTATAATAGAAACAGTGAGCAGAGGTGTGAGACAAAGGAAGTCTACACCTTCCTACGTGGCTTAGACCATCTGTTGTGGATTTCATTGACTGGTGAAGCCAAGTTTTTGTTTGACCGCCGCTAGCTAGCTCATTTCCAGCCTGACCCTATATCCGCTAACATTGCTCGTCTGACGTATAGCCTAGTCCACCACAATTAGGAATAGCATCGTGGGTGATAATGGGCAGCCAACCTTGTCTTACTTTTTCCTTACACTTAAACAGCAGCTTCTCTGAGTTTTCCGCTGTGGATCACCTGACACTTGGCATTGTCATTTAACCAGCTGTGGTTGGACGAGGTTGACAAAAACTTATAACACCGCACTCCATATTGCTGATTGAAGGAGTGTTTCCAAATTACTTCATGGTCACCGCTGTCGAAGGCAAATTGATAGAAGTCACAATTCAAGCGCCAGTGTCCTACTGGATTCCACCGTTCCGCGCTGTGGCTGAATGAATGGGGTCGTCAACCTAAAGATCCTGGATGATCCCACTATGAAACCTTAAAGAAATACAGTTCCAAAATGAAATTTTAAAAAAAAACAGACAAAATCATTAACTAATGAACATTGTAGCTATTTACCTTGAGCATATTGCAATGAATGTTGTCACTGAAGCCGCTGCACTGTTATTATTCACACATAAACACAATCCAGTGAAGGGATCATTTGTAATAAAATATACAATCTGTTGCTTTAATCTGTACACATTCCATGTACAGAATTGATTCAATTTCGCCTCTAAAATATGACTAATCGACAAGTGTGGATCAGTGATCATTAATGCCAAAGGATTGCGATCACTTTTCTTTGCATCAGTACCGATGAGATTTGTAATAGTCCACATTTTACAGAATGGATATATTGCACTAGATAACATTGGAAACGATGTGTTTGTCATTGATGTCTCCAACAGTGTCAAATAATAATTGTTTAGACTGTAAGCATCCAATGTAAAATCCTTTAAAGATACAGTGAGCTGATTAAATAAATGTAGGAGAATAGACGTCTTTTTCAAACTGTCGGCTATGCGTAGAAACAAGTGTATCCTGAGAGTTTTATCTCCATCGATGGTATCCTCCTCCATATGGGTAACATTGTCTTGAATACTTGATAGAAAGATATCCCTTGATGTGTAGGCAAATACATTCAGGGATAGCGTTTCTTCGATTGACACGTCGCTTCCTCTCTTCGTCTTCTTCTTCCTCCTGACGAAAATTTCAGGTGACAACCATGAATCCA
The DNA here is from genome assembly GCA_944472135.2 of Trichobilharzia regenti. Classification (NCBI taxonomy): domain Eukaryota; kingdom Metazoa; phylum Platyhelminthes; class Trematoda; order Strigeidida; family Schistosomatidae; genus Trichobilharzia; species Trichobilharzia regenti. The sequence continues at coordinate 163,249,004 of OX235270.1, forward strand.
TGATGATAGGCAGCTTAGGCGACGTTGAAGGTGACGCAGAGGACGAGGCCACAGAGGTATGTACCTGTGGATGCAATGAAACCCTATAGGCATGATCGTCTGTCCCACAACTCTCCTTAAAAATCATCTTTATACGTAAACATATTATTGACCACCAACGACAACGATCTGATATCTTATCACCCCCACCTGAACTCACTGGTACACAGAACATCAAGGGGGTTTGATCAATTATCAACGTTGGTAATCTCCAAGATGAGTCTCTAGCCTGCGTACTGATGAATGGGCAGTATGTGTATGATGTTATCCTACTACCAAGACCCTCAGTAGGATGAGTTGACTCCAGTATAGCTTGTAAGTTTATGCGGCGGTTTTCTCGAAGAACGAATACATTTGTTGGATAAGTATTTGACAAGGAATGCTTACTCTTACTACCATTATGACTGTCACCAACAGTGGTAGTAGTAGTAGTAGATGTGGTGGTGGCGTCGTAAGGAATAGATGTGGCTCGAAAACACTGTCGAATAATTGATTCACTTGCATCCAGATCATGGATTATTTCATAAATGACGAATTCAGAGTTCTACAACAAATCAATAAAGATATAAGTTTATTTGAAATATCATCAGCAGCAGCAGCAATATAAACAACTGGATGACAAGGTTACCAGCATATATTATTGCCAGTCACGATCATCATATCAATTTAGTCACACGGATTCACAATTTGTCTTGTAAATACTGTTATCTCTACCTATGCCTCTAGTCGTTTGGTGCTAGTTCTGTATCTCGGGTATAGGCACTGTATCATTCCAACTGCATGTGTGCGGTGTATTGATTAGATAAACAAAGACTCAGTCAGTGATTAACTTCACTCTCTCTCTCTCTTTCACTGTCTCCACCTAACTATATTACTTTCTTATACTCTCACCCTGTTCCACTAAACCAACCTATTTTGTGATAAAATGTACGTGAAAGCAATGCAATGCAATAGCTGAGCCCTGTCATTTAACTTATCACGGTCAGTTATTCTAAGTCTAGCTAAATGTGTGTTCCAATAATCTAATTGACCTCGACCTACTAGTTTGACCTGTAATATAAATGACCTCACAATCATCATTACATGGTATTTGGTAAATTAAATGTGATTTTTCTTAATTGGATCTATTGTGTTCTTCAGCCGACAAAGTTTATCTCCGAGACAGTTTGGTTGGTTGATTAGTCCAAATGCCACCCCAACTAATTCCAGTCTCACTGAGAATCCTACGTAAGGCGTCCGACATTCCTTCTTCATACAGCCGTACTACTACACAGGCCTCAAATTCTACATTATTTTCTTCGTTATTCTGGTCATTTTCATTGCTAATCCAATACTCTCCCTATGGTTTTCTCTACATTTCTGAACCAATTCTGGTGGGTAGTTAGTTATTCACCAGTAATGTTTTCTTTATTTGTTTGATTTCACCTGGCTATTTCGTCAACCTAGCTAGTAGGGACTCTCCCGGCAGTACGCACTTACCATCACAGGGGTTCGAATCGCCTCGGAGACCTTCTGGTTACTGGGAAAGCTCATAGACGACCATTCACAGTCACTGGGACCCTTGTCACCTATGAATTCTAACTTCTACCATTTTCTTGATGATTTTAGCGTGACTAGCGGCGGCACCAGCCATAGGTGAGCGAGTATTCATCCTCATACTCACTTGATAACTGACTTGGTGAATGGACCACCACCCCGCAGTGGTCACGACTTCCTACTACTTAAGAACACTCCAGGGGTAACTTCATCCACCTGTAGCCACCAGTCACACTCAAATAGTGAGTAAAAGATACATTTTCAGTTGGGTTAGGGACTATCCGGTTCTTAGTGGTTCTCCCTAATTGTCATATCGCAATCCGTGGCTCGAATTTGAGAAATACGGACGTTGCGTAATATTTAAGCTTAAAAGGCGATATTCTCTAGCTACCCACTGGTCCTATGCTATGTGTAGTAGGACAAAGTTCCACATGTAACCGACCACATTCTAATGTGCATTTATATGAACAATAACAGTAATAATAATCACTTTATTTCAAACAATAATAATACAGAATGGAATTTCCAGAGTTTTTGTACACATTACAACAACTTAACTCTTCTTATAAATATTCGCACACATGAAATTTCAAAAAATTATCAATAATAACAAAGCCACAAAAAGCTGAAGGTTGGCAGAAACATAATGAATTATAGTGTCACAGATAATGTAATAATAATAATCTTTACCTTCACTTTGCAGTTCAGTTACTGATTTAAAAAGTTTGTGAGTTCTTTGCTGACATCTGAATCTCCCTCTTCACACAAAACCCGTGCTAAATATGGTGGTATGATAGAATTCCTTTATATTTATTAGCTGTATGAGTATAAATTCTTCTGAAATTTCTTCTGGTTTCACTACCCACCCACCAGAGTGATACCGGGAAAAAGTTGCGAACAAATGCAGAGGATGTTCGGTATTAGACAAGATAACCTTAGCCAACTGCTTGCAACCATTACAGTGCCTATCCACAAGCACAATGTCAATTAGTTGAGTCAAAGGCACACACACACACACACACAACCTGCTTACAGCCTTCAGTGTTCTACGTAGCATGTACGACATAGTCTTTTTTGAGAAGTCCAGGGAAGAATAAGTGGATACGGGGAAGAGTAAAGAAGGTGAATGGGCAGTAAAAATGAATTAACAATAAATTATAAGATAAGAGGTTGAATTGAGTTATGCTAGCAGAAAGCCTCCGCTTCCTTTTTAAGTAATAAGTCAAACAAAAACTTTTGTGCTTAGACATCAACAGGATATGAGACGACCAACAGAGAGTTGAAGCGAAACTGATGCTACCGAGATAGGAGATATTTGTTTTACTCTCTAACACAGTGCCATCAATATTATAGGAATCATGGAAGTGAATCAGAAAGTCCCAACAAGTCTTGTTTGCATCTTATTAAATAATAATAATAATTAATAATACTTTGATATAAGTATAAAACTTGGGCACTGTGGTAGAGTATAATTCCATTATAGATAAGATTTTATTTTGATAAATTACACAGTGTTGTACAGTTATATGAACTGATGACGTTTTGAGCACAAACTATTGCCACTCATAATCATATCAAGTTACTCACACAACTTTCTTCTTTCATTTATATACATATGTGGAATGGATTAGATATTGGATTAAAAATCAATGTGAGATCATATACATTCAGAAGTAATCGTACGAGTGTTGTTAATCAATTGCAATTAGATGGGAAAATTGGACGAGTGTTTTTACAGTCATAATAAGCTGCTTGTTAGAATGTGTTTGAATCGAAATAGAATTTTAAGATTATTTATTATCTTCTTCTGATTTGACCTGCGGTAATAATATCTTCCATATCTCTGGTATTTGCATTGACTCGGAATCCTTATTTATCGGGTCTACACCCGACAAATGCAACAAAAATGACTCAATGCAAATACCAGAGATATGGAAGATATTATTACCGCAGGTCAAATCAGAAGAGGGTAATAAATAATATTAAAATTCTATTTCAATTCAAACACATCACAACATTCTAACAAAAAAACTTCTTATGACTATTAAAACACTCGTCGTATCTTCCATCTGATTATAGTAGATCAATAACACTCGTATTAATGCCATCAGTCAAACCAGAAGAAGATAATAAATAATCTTAAAATTCCATTTCAATTCAAACACATTCTAACAAGCAGCTTATTATGACTGTAAAAACACTCGTCCAATTTTCCCATCTAATTGCAATTGATCAACAACACTCGTACGATTACTTCTGAATGTATATGATCTCACATTGATTTTTAATCCAATATCTAATCCATTCCACATATGTATATAAATGAAAGATCAAAGTTGTGTGAGTAACTTGATATGATTATGAGTGGCAATAGTTTGTGCTCGAAACGTCATCAGTTCATATAACTGTAAACACTGTGCGATTTATCAAAATAAAATCTTATCTATAATGGAATAATACTTTGATAAAGCTATTAGCATTAAATAGAGAAAAATCAGTAAAAACAATATCGTTTTGTTTTTTCATTCATTGGGAAATACAAAAACCTTTATTATAATGGACTTGTTTGCATCTGAAATCAAAATGAACAATATGACACATTTAGATGGATTCAGTTTAAGACCGTTCGTTAACTTTAGATGAACTCACCTGCCCTTCTATGGAGCTACGTACATAGGTCATGTTCTACATGAGTGTCCTTTCAAAATGGGGGTTAGGAAATACTACACCACACTACCCAGCATAACTGTGAAGAGGTCTGCACTTGTCCGCAATCAGAAGTGCTTTAATTAAACATCTCGTCACTGAACACACCTCTCACAACACAGTATCTCCACTAACTCATTCAGTATTATCTAGTGCCACTTAATAACCTTTTTCTGTAATATAAATACGACTGTACAGCTTGAAAATGAAGTCGTTGAAAAGAAATTTCTTCGCTGAACAGAAAAAACTGTGTTTTTACTTGAGAATAAATGGGTATTTTTCATTATTCGGAATCCACCAACAATAATGTTTTTGATTTCCGTGAACAGCAGAACCTCTCAATACCATATGTGTCAAGAACACCGGAGTTGTGTTCAAAATAAAGGAACTAGTCCAACCTCTACAACTTTTAACATGCACCCTCCATAATCTAGGATCAGGATTAAAAACTCTAAGAGCTCTATGTTCCTAACCGTCCATATATATGTCGGCTGAAGAACACAATAGATCCAATTAAGAAAAATCACATTTAATTTACCAAATACCATGTAATGATGATTGTGAGGTCATTTATATTTATACACTGAACAAAAGAGTGAAGAAGAGTGCCAGGGAAGATAAAAGAAAATATTATGAAACCATGGCAAACGAAGCAGAACAAGCTGCAGGCAAAGGAGACCTCGCCACACTCTACCAAACAACTAGGCACCTTTCGGGCAAAAGTTCGACACAGATTAAGCCAATAAAGGACGACAATGGAAAGTCAATCACTAAAGAGGTGGAACAGAGAAAACACTGGGCTGAACACTTCAAAAGACTTCTAAATCGACCGCCACCTACAACGCGCAACAATACCAACAACGGAAGCAGAACTACTAGTGGACATCGACCCCCCGACGAAATCAGAAGTCCTGAATGCAATCAAGATGCTAAAAGCTGGGAAAGCACCAGGACCAGATGGAATCCCAGCAGAAGCTTTGAAAATAGACCCAGAGACAACAGCGGACTTGATGACGCCACTGCTGGAGAAGGTGTGGAAAGAGGGCAAAGTACCCGAGGATTGGAAGAACGGATACTTATTCAAACTTCCAAAGAAAGGAGACTTAAGTCAATACAAAAACTGGCGTGGAATTATGCTTCTGTCCATTCCAAGCAAAATACTAAGTCGCATCATCCTGGAGAGAATCAAACAAGCCCTGGATGAAAAACTTCGACCGGAACAAGCTGGATTCAGGAGAAACAAATCATGTATTGATCAAATCACCACTCTACGGATCATCATTGAACAAAGCTTGGAATGACAGTCACCTCTCTATCTCAACTTCATCGACTTTGAAAAGGCCTTCGACAGCGTCGATCGAGAGGTCATTTGGCAACTACTTCGCTACTACGGGGTCCCATCGACAATTATACATCTCATCCAACAGTTATACGACAATGCTGCATGTCAAGTAATCCACAACGGGAAACTTACGGAAGCCTTCGAAGTGAGGACGGGAGTGAGGCAAGGCTGTCTACTATCACCAATGATCTTCCTGATTGCAGTAGACTGGATAATGCGACAGACAACGGCAACCAACGAGGGAACGGGCATAAAATGGACTCACACAAAAGACTTGGAGGATCTGGACTTCGCCGATGATATATGTCTGATTTCCCACAAACTGGAAGATATGCAAGTGAAAAGCAACAAGTTGTCAGAAGAAGCATCCAGAGAAGATAGGACTTCAAGTGAACATAGATAAAACAGAGGTGATGAAGATTCCTGGCCAACACCAACAGACAATAATCAGTATAAATGGGAAGAACCTGAAAGAAACAACCTCCTTCACCTACCTAGGAAGCATCGTTTCAACTACAGGCGGAACTGACGAGGATATCAAAGCCAGAATCGGAAAAGCAAGGCAAGCTTTCATTTCTCTTAAGTCTGTGTGGAAGTCAACAGTACTCAGCATGAAAATGAAAATAAGATCCGGATTTTCAACTCCAATGTGAAGTCAGTCCTACTTTACGGATCAGAGACTTGGCCAGCGCGTCATAAAGAGCATCTCAAACAAACTTCAAACCTTCATTAACAGCTGTCTTCGCTCATTACTCAAGATCAGATGGCCAGAAAAGATCAACAACAGCGATCTCTGGGAGCGAACCAATCAGGAACCGATTGTGAAACAAATTGGCAGGAGGAAATGGAGATGGATTGGCCATACTCTGAGGAAACCAGCAAGTGACATCACTAGACAAGCCCTCGAGTGTAACTTGAAAGGGAGGCGGCGAGTTGGTCATCAGTGCAAGGGTGACTTGGAGGAGGTCATGCGAGGAGGAGATGAAAGCATGTGGACAGACCTGGAGCGGAGGGAAAAAGTTGTCAGAAAACAGAAGGCAATGGAGGTGCGCAGCTGAATCCCTATGTTCCTCTAGGAACTAAAGGATACAATAATGATAATTATTATTATATTATACGTCAAACTAGTAGGTCGAGGTCAATTAGATTATTGGAACACACATTCAGCTAGACGTAGAATAACTGACCGTGATAAGTTAAATAACCTATAGAAAACAGGGCTCAGCCAGTGCATTGCATTGCTTTCACATACATTTTATCACAAAATAGGTTGGTTTAGTGGGACAGTGAGAGAGACTGATGTAAATCACTGACTGAGTCTTTGTTTATCGAATCAGTACACCACACAAGAGCATTCGGAACGTCGTAATGCCTATCCCGGAGATATGGGGAGTGACAACAAACGACAAGGAGAAGAAAGATAATATACATGAGACAGATCGTCAGTCTGTGTGACTAAACTGACATGGTGACTATAAGTGGCAATAATTTATACTGGAAACCTTGTCATCTAATTGTTAATATTGCATATGTGTGATGCTTTAAAATAAACCTATCTAATGTGGGATCAGGATACTCAACTAAACAAAATAAGCATTATCAAATAAAACATTTTATACAACAGAACTTACTTGAAATAATGAATTATTCCTACTGTCTGTCTCATCCATTTCAGAGATCAGTTGAAATTTCTTCCACTGATTAACGTTGCACAGACGACAAAGACCGAATTTCTTAGCTGATCATCTATATAAATGAATAGAAAGGGGTGGGACTTTGTCACGAGAGTCTCATTAAAACACGTACGTATGACTCGTTGAAATAAACAAGCTATAACATACGCTTGAAATGAAACTGAAGGTAAATCCCTTTGCAGAGGTTAGCTCCTTCACTTATTTAGCTAGGAACGTATGAAGATGACAAAGCCAGTCAGAATCGGAAAGGTAAGATACGCCTTCATCAACCTGAAACCAGTTTGGAAACCTTCTGCACTGCATTCAGCATAAAGAACAAGACTCGGATTTTCAGCACAAATGTCATGTTGGTCTTTCCACATGGGTCAGAAACTTGGCTTGTAACGAAGAGGATTTCACACAGGTTACAGATTTTCATAGAAAGATGTCCCCTACGCTGGCTCCATAGTGAAGATCAAATAGCCAGAAAGAATTAGTAACAAGAAACTGTGGGAACAAACTAACCAAGAGCCGATCCCTCAACAGATTTGTAGGAGAAAATGAAGATGGATTGAGCATACATTGAGGAGATCCTCAAGTGGAATCCCATTAGGAAGCGACGAGCGGGTCATCACTTCGAGCGTGACATGGAGGAGTCGTGTCAAAAGATGAAAGATTTTGGGCAATCGTTGTCGGAGATGAAGAGGAGGGCAGAAAATAGAGCAAAGTGGAGATGTTTTGTTGAAGCCCCCATATTCTACTAGAAACTCAAGAAAAACTAATAAAATATTAATAAGATCCCTTTGTACAAAAGTGAAGCCGTTCAAATGGACTCACACACACAGGTCTGGGGAAAAAAGAAACTAGGATGGTTGTCAAACCAAAATCTGGCATCAGTTCATCATGAAGTCTTCGGCAATTGGTTTCAGGATAGACAAGAAGAGGGAGGTGTAGACTAACTGACTGGTTTCAACATGGAACTTTATACATAAAGGGCAGCAGTTTGAGTTGCCACACTCTATGTACCACAAATAAGGATAAAAGAGATCCAAAAGAATAATAAGTAACAATTAGGGTAAGAAAGAATAGTATTTTGGAAGGACGATAAAGCTTTATTGGATATATGAGATGACAAAAAGACTGAGTGCATCTACGTGTTATTGATAACGAATTTTAGCCTTAACACCAACTGTCTCCGGCAATAATTAGTTTTCAGCATTCCGAAAACTCTAATCAGGAAACATATTCCTCCCTCCTTAACTGTTTAAGATATCATGTTTTAGGTTGACCACCCAATTCTTTTCCAACCTTAACCCTTCTGTCAGCAAGTTTAACTTTTTCCGTCGAGGAAGGTGATCGGTATCTAGGCCAGATTGCGTAACACACCTCAATCGATGCGACTGCTTCACATTCTCGTCGATTGATTTACCTTCCCACCTACCTAGCGCCTCACCACTATATTACTCACAAGATTATGCCACCTAACATGGGAGATGGAATGCAGACACCTTGCTGAAAGATAATTAGCCTACCTTTTCATGTCTTCCGTTTTCAATGGCTGACACCTCTCACTCATATCCACAAAGGAGAACGGAGAGAACTGCTGCTGAGTAGTACACACGTCCAGTGATCGATAGCCAGCCAGTTGGATATCACGTCAACTAAGCCACAGATGGCGTAAGTTTGCAATATCTACCAAGTCCTTCATAGCTTGTTATTCGTAAGTTATTTAACCCATAGTCTGACAATAAATGATATTCTCAGTTTTTCTTCATGGGGGGAAATTTCACTGACACATGTTAACTACCATTCCCCAGAAACCTTAACATTGCAGTTTAACAATTGGCATTAAAGCCAGAAGATATATATATATATAGGCCAAGAGGCCACCACAGGATTACGGGGTTGGCTTTCAGACAGATAAAACAAGTTCCTTGTCTAAAGACGGACTCATGCATTGCAGAAAGGGCTCAAGGAGAGGACATACGTATGATTCCCGATGAGATTAATGATACAAGGAAAGAATTAACAGTTTTACCGCACAAATTGGGAAGAGTGCACATCATCCTACCATGGTCAAAATTCTAAGAAACGACTACAGACCTGAAACTTTTCGTTTACCCTTCCCAATGGGGTGGTCGTAACACCTCAAAGGACATAGTACGAGAGTAGAAAAGACAAGGAGGAAGTACACCGCTGTAGAGTACTTTTTCCCACTGAAGTATAAAGTCTTGGAGCCAACTCTCAGAAGAAGGAGAAGCAGTGTCAGTCACCTCTACAAACACGTTCAAGAGGACATCAGGCATGCACAGCTTATTAGATAGGTTCAAGCCATCTATACCCCCAATCATTATATTTGAAAGCTGAAGAATATGTGAGCAGCTCCTCTCTCATAGAAAACACTAAAACATGCCCTATTGTGTTTAAGCTTTACTAATTTATTATCTTCCAATTCAAGTAAAATCAATATCATGAATAGAACTTGGCGTTATCACTTCATCACCCCTAATATCGTTAAGACAACTTATCTTTTAGACAGTTAAATTACTACTTCCATGATTACCAGATTATGGAAACAGAATATTTGAGCATTAAAAATGTCAGTGTATTGTTGCATCCAAAACGTACGATTAGTCGCTCAAAATATGGTTACCCTCAAAGCCATTTCAGGAACAAGTAAGCCCACAATTGGATCTATTTCTGATGGGGGCATAATAATGATGCTAAATATTTAGATAACTCGTACGTTGGGGTGTCCTTAAGTCTTTCCAGATATTTAGACAAAGCTTTTTCACGCTATTTTTATACTATATTTATATTTGTATACCTTTGAAACCACCTACTTCTTTCCTGGCCAATTTTATTAGTGTCCAATGTGAACACATTACGCATTGACAGTCAAAACCACTGTACCGCAGTAGTAGAAAACCGTTCCAAATAATATATGCGAAGTAAGTAATTAAAACAAAATACTCTATGTGCCATCTTCCAATAATAAGAGCATTAATTAAGCAGTCTTCTGTTTATGCTCAATGCAATTCCATCTGTAAAGATCTATTTTTTCTTCATGAGGGATTCTAGAACTTGATGTATTTGCTGACCACTTCGTGAGAAAAATAATGATTCATTCAAAGTTAGCTCAGTGATAAAATGCAGGTATTTTTTAAATAAACATCGATCATCTGCAGTAGCATAATGATTAAATAAGTCAGCACTTAGATCTATAGATCGTCACATGATATGTTATCACTTGGCTTATCCAGCCTAATTTTGTGTTCATGCTGAGTAATTCTGGGATTTATCTCTAACCACGTGGCAGCTTCGTTGTGCCTTATTCCCACCACAAGTTTTAAACAGCCCTTTCAAATGTTGGTCAGCCTGGATGAGAGAAGCATATATTTTACAAGCCATTATATCGAAGGATTTGGATTCTTTAGGAAGCGTGAGAAATCCTCCAGCTGCAATCGTACCGTAGGACATCACAGTTTATGACAACCTTCAGGCGCCACAGTCTTTATGAACTACGTCTTGGTGATCCATCTTTTCAGCTTTGCATGAGTTATAATCACTGATTTCAACATTCTATCGTTTATGTCTCTCCAGAAGGCAGACATATCGATTCGTAGAATATCTCTCCCCTCTCATCTCACAACGATAAGCCTCTAAAAACTATTAACTGTCAAATCCAGCTATCAGGAGAGGTTAGTGGAATGCAAACAAGGGTAAAGTTGAAAGACATACCTGGTGCTGCGAAAGCCGAGCACATGCCTTAAGAAGAAAGCAGACTGGGGTCATCCCCATGCCTCATTGACACTACGGCAGTGCGGTACTGAGAGTGACGACCAGTGTCACCCAAGTTTTCTAACTGAATCCAAGGAAAAAACTACATCAGTCCGGTTCCATCAGAACTGACCAAACGGTCCCAACATTAAATCCTCTGCCAGCAGCCTAAATATCAGTAGCCACTCCTAAACACGCTGAGGTGGTGATAATCACTATTTTCTACCTATACAGTGATGTGAGGGGGCTGGGCGGAAAGATAGACGAGCTCAGAAATCCCCAGTCACACTTATACCCCGAAATAACTGTCTCGACTGAAATCTGACTGACCCACCTTTGCCAGCGATGAAACCATGAAAGTTACATGGTCCCGATCATGCGAGACAGGATCTATGGGGAAGGGGGAGTTGCCATATATTTTGATAATCAAATTTAATGTGTACGTGCAGTGGACCCATCACTTACTGAGCTCTCAGACTCTATGTGGTGACATTTCACCGTTGGCTACACCAAGTTTTTTCCGGGTGGCACCTACTGATCACACATATGGGGCAAATAGTACAGCCAGCAGCTGCCCAGTACAACCGAATGGATACAAGACTTGGGCTACGACAAGATCACTATAACTGAAGACTTTAATGCCCCATCCATTTACCTTGGCTCAAGGTATGCTGAGAGAAAATTCGGTCGAATTCTACTACAAGCTATTGGAAATGCGGGACTGATTAAAAGCGTTAGAGGCGACACTAGGTGAGACTTTGGTGGGAAGTCACCGATACCGGGCTAAACCCAGCTGGTGGCCGGTTACCAGTCGGAAATGTTTAAGTCATGAACCCCCCCTTCCAGATAGCAGTAGCCACAGTCACAGTATTTGATCTCTTTCTTCATGGGGCGCTTATAGTTGAATGCTATCCGACTCCGCCCACAGCAAAGCTGACTAAAAAGCGAAGAATATCGTCCTACGCAGAATGGCTCATAAAACAGGCTGAGTTATCTGTGGGGAGACTGGGAAGTGGCAAAAGAGATTGTTCACGCAGTAATCTCAGATACCGTACCTCTGGTCACAATACAACCGAAAAAAGTCCTGATGGTGGAAGAGAGGTGTGCAATGTATTCTGCAAGCAAAGCGGAAGGCTTGGTCTACGTCGAGAGTATCCAAGGGTCAGGCTGACTACGACGCACACCTGGAAATCAAGAAGTGACGCGACACAAGAGTTAGGAGTAAAAGGAGATCATTTCAGGTAAATCTTGCCAGAAAACTCCAGGCCAACGCCAAAAGCCTGATCCGATTCCTGTAGGAGAGGAAACCTACCGATCAGGAGCGTGCGCCGGGGTGGGCTCAAATGATCAATATCTCACTAGTTTGGACGTGCCTAAAACATTAACTTCACACTCTGACATACAGTCAAACAGCAATGTGGGTATTACTAGTTTAAGTCAAAAAGACGGCACTGCCATTTCACCGAACGAAAATCTAGTGGTAATGCTCCAAATAAATACGGGAGTGGTACTAAGGAAGTCGCTCAGACTCATGTCTAGAAAGTCCACGGGATGTAACGACGTCTGACCATTTAGTCTAAAACAGTGTGTCCAGGCTCTCTGTAGGCCCTTGTGTGGCATGTTCCAATAGATTGGATTCGGGGAAATTGTCAAGGGAACTAGAAAGGGCCATCCTTTTACGATTAGGGTTGGGCAAAATGCCACCAGTTATAGACTAGTGGCACTACTCCAGTGGTGTTAAAGTATTGGAACGTATAACTGATGATCACGTCGAGGAACATCTTGACAGTACTAGTAGGGTGCGCGAAGCACAACATGATTTCACGAGAGACATTCTATGGAAAGAACCTACTGTCAGCTTGTAACAGTTGAATATAAGAATAAAACTTGTGCACTGTGGTAGAGTATGATTCCATTATGGGCAAATTTTCGTTTTGATAAAGTCTCACAGGGTTATACAGTAATGTTTACAATAAACAAAACAAAATTTTACACATAATGGAATATAACAGTTGAACGTCATGCCGGGATGTGAGTGGTCCAGTCCACGTGATCTTCCTTGACTTTGAGAAGGCATTTGACGCAGTTCACCAACACGAAATAAACCAGGCAGGAATAGGTGAACTGCCTCTGTCATAGTTGAAGGACCACAAAGGTGGAAGCAAATTTTGCACCAGGGTCGACCGTGCCCAATCGTCCTGGCACAGCTTGTCATCAGGAGTACCTCAAGGTTCTATTCCACGACCATTGATGTTCCTGAATTTTACGAATGACCTATCATGCCGTGTAAACTACTCTGCTACTTTTTGCACTGACAATGTAACGATTCGGAGAGCAATATATTGTTCGCAGGACTCAGAGAGGCTTCAAGCAAATCTAGAACTTTTAGAAGATTGGGCAATGGTCAGTGGTATGACTTTAAACATGAAAAGTGCTAAGTAATGAAACGACGCACCTGTAAGTCCCCCCCGTGCAATTAAATCTTGTCCTGCACAACGTCGGAGAGTGACTTAAGCCTAGCTCTATCGGAAAAATGGACAGAAGCATGAATTACACGGGGGATGTAGCGAGGACATATGTGGTTATACATTTTACACATAGTTAGGTGCACTTACCCTCAAGCTCCCTCTAAGGCTGTACGAGACGTACAAAAGACCACACATTGAAGTGCATAATATTATTGTTTCTCACCTACCTAGAAGATAAGCTGATATTTTGGACAGAGTTCAAAGACAGGAAGCAAAAGGGGTGGTGGGTCTCCGAAACAAACCATAGGATGGACGGCTAAAGAAAAATTAGGTTATGTCACACTTAGTTGTTGCCGGCTTAGAGGCATTCTGCCATTACTTACGTATGGATTTCGTCGTGGGTACGCATGAAGGATAGCTTGGTAGAGGGTGAAGACTCGAGTGCGTTCCCATAATTCTTCATTTCGAGTTTGCTGCCCTTGAGACTCTCTGCCGGCACAGAAGGCTACTGTACCGTCTTTAGACAGCTTTACGGGAACGTAGGACAATTATGCAACGAAACAAGGACTACATCCAAATGGTCTATCCCCTGAAAGCTCACATGTTATAACACAGACTTAAACTCGTCGTTTTATTTCTTCACATTCTCCCTTGCCTTACTTCCTTGACTGCTCTAACTGTTACATCCCTTACACTATTATTTTTAATCTATGCGCTTATACGAATATACGTACTATCTATACACATCATTTTCAAATTTCACTAGCTGTCTGTTTCTATGTTTCTTTTCTTTCTTTTCCTTTTTAATTTTACATAACCTATATCAATTATTTCTATTACTATTTTGATGTTTTTTACCACACCGGACTACTAACAGGTAAGAGGATCAGCTGCATTCACAGTAGTAACATGGTCTTAACACACAGCATACTACGCATTATTCATAATTAGTCCCAGCACCACGGCAGCCTGTAGACGGCCGTAGGTCATTTGATCAGCTGATGAATATTGGCGTTATTTTTGGAAATGACGTCAAGGTTAGGTCACTTTTCGTTGTTTTACACACTTTTTTACATATATTCCAGTTAAAAGTTGATGAAATAGGGCGTATTTAGCAGAAATAGGCAATGGTGGTGTCCTTATCCGGCCGTAGCTTACAGGCAGTTTGCAGTTTTTTGGAAAAACGTACCTTTCCGTTCAAAATACGTCGAATTACTTGAAGAAACATGTTATAATGATCTTTTCGTGAATTTTCTTTGCATTTTAATGGATTACACATGGACATGACGAGGTGGGATAGCTCGTTTCGGTAATTATATCATTTACTTCCTTGTTTAATTTTCGTAATGCTGACAAGGCTACTCCATATGTATTTCTTTAGGAAAAATCTGCAGAAATACTTAGAAATTATATACGCGAAGTAATTCCTTTTTTTATGGCATAAACTTGATGTTTGCAGGCAGATGCAACATGGATTTTATATTATTGAAAACTGTGGACTTACATAATTATATACAATTCAAGTAACTATTTCGTCATTTTAAACATATTTAATGGTTAGTTATTGTGTTAACACTGATAACAATGTCTATATCTGTATATATCTTATGTCCTTTTTCAGATAATATCTACTTTCGGGGATTTCATGGATTTCGTTGATAAAGAAAAAGATACCTGCACTGTTGTCGATTTTGTATTACATGTTAATTCATTAATAAATGTATTCCTCGTTAATCGTTTGTTTATTCTACTTGATAAGACCGAATATTAGCCCTTGCGTAATATGTGAGGTACAGAGTATATGAGGCTATCTTTGAAATACTAAGTAGGAGCAGATATTTGGAAAAGCCTATTGGTAAAAGATTATGTTGTGGTCAAATAAAGTAAATATGTCTAAACCGTAGAGGTGTTGCGATTATAAAGCGTTTCGAGTTATATATCGTCATAGCAGAATACGTAAACTGATTCCCGATTCATAGGCACAAAGTGAGAATAAATTTACCTGAGATAGTTTGCTTGTGATTTCTGCATGTCGCAATGTACCATAAGGAGAGACTATACCTATGCTGTTAGATGTATAACTCAGTGCAACTACGGTTATCGTAATAATTAAAAACAGAATGCCTAGGGTCCTCAGCCAAAGAACACGATACGTTGCTATCTGCTCATATAATCACGTAAACAAAAGTTTTCCAGACGCCCCATTTACTCCTAACAGTTTACCCTCAACTCCTAACTTAGCACGAGTTACTTATGTTACTGGAACACAATCGTATTACAACAGAAGGAAGACAGATTCATTGAAAAATTGTTTATTAAACAAAAATCAGATTTCAAATATACAGATAATTCAGATGAGTAGTCCTTTGTTACCGTCAGTAAGTTCCATCTGCGTACACGGTACATATATGTTTTTCCATAAATCTGAAAAGGTTTAAGAAAAGCATAATTAACTTGGGTATTACATGCATGATCTGAATAAAAATTTTTTCCTGATGAGCATTTACAAGTAATCACTTTACAAACAATATATATATATGTATAAGTAGCCCGATAGTTTTCACTGAACTTAAGGGACTTTGCAACCTATCGCTGGTCGATATCCAGTAGGTCCATCGAAGCATCATGAAATGTGTTGAGTACGTAACAATGTGATTGTACACTTTTTAGGTACTTGTATAAATTCGAGATATTGTACATAATTTTTGTTTAAATCGCTTCTTGTTGAAATATACATAATTTCCGTGTACGATTGAAAAATACACTCTGCTGTTGGAGACTTCGTCTTCTCCCTGGTCACCTCTACTTACTTGCTCCACTCTCACCGTGTTGTAAACTTTGGATTTATTGTAGGAGCCTACTACTTTCATCCGAAGACATTTCTACAACCGGAACACGGCAGCTACAGCAGACGCAGTCCAAACAGTTAACGTGCCTGTGGATTATATAATTAATTTGTAGCCGAGGACTTACACTTTATAACCAAGTAATCCTTTTTGTTGCTATAACTCGTCACTGTATTTTTGGTAATATATTGTGATTTAACACTCCACTGACTTGGATTATTACTTTTATACTTGGAATGTTAGTGAACTCTAATATTAGTCCCCTACAAATTAATTGGTGAGCCCGATAAGAACACGGATTATTTTGGCATATTTATATTCTTATTTTTGCTATTTTTATATTCATTGTGATTTTGTGTGTGGTTTATATTTGTATCCTAATTTGCACCAATAACCTCATATTATAATGTCATCACCTCAGTCCGGTACATCAAACGAGCAGACAACTAATAGCGAGACAAATGCCACAATAAATGCCATCACTGATTTTCGTTTACCCCAATACGGTTTCGCAGAACCAAGGATTTGGTTTGCGGTAATTGAACCGTTGCTAGAAGCACGGGGCATTAAGTCCCAAATAGCCAAATATGGTATGGTGCTGGCAGAACTCCCTCCGTCAGTATTGACAGAAATCAGCGATTTCATCGAAGATCCTCCGACGGAACATCAATTTGATAAACTTAAAGCCCTCCTCATACAACGTACCAGTTTGTCGGATGAGAAAAGAATCCAACAATTGCTCACAGGCTGTGAACTAGGCCCACGTAAACCATCCCAGCTGCTCAGGCACATGCGCCAGTTAATCGGACACCATAAAGTAGACGAGGTAGTGCTGAAACAGATGTGGTTGCAACGTTTACCTAGAAATGTCCAGCAAATTTTAATCATCTCAGGAAAGTCGTATGACTTAGACCAACTAAGTGACATGGCAGATAGTATTTTGGATGTTTTATCCGATAACACCATAAGTCACGTAGCATCTGATAGTGCCACACCGTGTCATTCCACACCCACGGCAGACACACCGATACTCGCCGCCATTGCAGACTTAGCGGCAAGGATTGACAATTTGGAAACTAATAAGTCTGATCGACAAGTCCGGAGACGGACTTCACAAAGAAGGTCACCATCACGACGACGATCCTTCTCACGACAGCGTTCTTACACGTCTTCTCGGGATAGCAATATATGCTGGTATCACTGGAAGTTTGGACGTCATGCCCTGAAATGTGTAAAACCGTGCAGCTTTAGCGAAGCCAACCAGGCTCAGGGAAACGCCTCAGCCAGACAGTGATGGCGACAGCTGTTACTGGCAAGCAAACAAGTCGCCTCTTCTATGTGAAGGATAAAACTTCAGACACTTTATTCCTGGTAGACACGGGAGCAGAAGTTAGCGTAATCCCTCCTTCACTATCCAGGCGATCTACACGGACACCCGGAAAACTGTCTCTCCGGGCAGCTAACCACACAAGCATACAGACGTATGGAGAGCAATCGCTCATACTGGATCTAGGTTTACGTCGGCGTTTCACATGGATTTTCATAGTAGCCGACGTCAGTCACGCCATCCTCGGAGCAGATTTCTTGAGTAATTTCAACCTGTTAGTTGACGTCAACAATAAAAAACTGATTGATAACAACACCCATCTAAAGATCCATGGAATTATCTCCAGCTATTCTGTCTATAATATCAGTATTGAAAGACCAGCAGATTGCCCTTTTTCCTCCCTACTTCACCGTTTCCCTAAAATTCTTAAGCCGTCGTACAACATCGAGGATATCCCTCACACAGTTACTCACAAGATAGTTACTACGGGTCAACCAGTTCGTGCTCGTCCCGTAGATTACCCCCGGACAAATTGGCAGCAGCCAAGGCAGAATTTGAACACATGATGCAGCTCGGCATCATCAGACCCTCCAATAGTCCTTGGTCTTCGCCCTTACACATGGTGCCTAAAGCTGATCATGATTGGAGGCCATGTGGGGATTACCGACATTTAAACAAT
The DNA here is from genome assembly GCA_944472135.2 of Trichobilharzia regenti. Taxonomy (NCBI): domain Eukaryota; kingdom Metazoa; phylum Platyhelminthes; class Trematoda; order Strigeidida; family Schistosomatidae; genus Trichobilharzia; species Trichobilharzia regenti. Next base: position 163,267,400 of record OX235270.1, read on the forward strand.
GCCACAGTTCCCGACCGTTATCCTATTCCTCATCTTCATGATTTCTCCCTGACATTACACGGAAAAACCATTTTTTCTAAAGTAGACTTGGTCAGGGCCTATCACCAAATACCAGTTGCCCAAGAGGATATCGAAAAAACAGCCATCATCACACCTTTCGGTTTGTTTGAATTTCTCCGCATGCCATTTGGCCTAAAGAACGCAGCACAATCCTTCCAACGTTTCATGGATCAGGTCACACAAGGTTTGGACTTTGTATTTGTATATATCGATGACGTTTTAATTGCTAGCTCGTCGCCCGAAGAACATACTGATCACCTCACCATCTTATTTCAACGATTTGAGCAATATGGAGTCGTCATTAACCCCAAAAAGTGCATATTCGGTGTCTCCTCTATACAGTTTCTGGGACACCACATAACCACGAATGGTATTACGCCTACGGAGGAAAAGATAGAGTCCATCAAAAACTTCCCCGAACCAGATTCACTCAAGAAGGTCAGACGTTTTTTGGGGATGTTTAATTTCTACCGGCGTTTCATTCCTTCGTGTGCCTCCATCGTCCAGCCGTTAACCGACCTCCTTAAAAATGATCCTAAAAAGTTTCAGTGGTCAGCTGAAGCACGCGAATCATTTTGCAACGCAAAAGATGCCTTATCCAGAGTTACTATGCTATCCCATATCAACCCCGAAGCGTCGCTTATTTTGTGCACAGATGCCTCCCAAGTAGCTGTAGGGGCAGTATTACAACAAAAGATGAAGGGCGAAGTCACCCCACTCGCATTCTTTTCTAAGAAGTTGGAACCAGCTCAGACACGATACAGCACTTTTGGGAGAGAATTGCTGGCCATATATCTTGCAGTGAAGCATTTCAGTTACTTACTACAGGGCCGGCATTTCACTATTTTTACTGACCACAAGCCCCTGTGTCATGCTTTCACTACTTCACTTGATAAACACTCCCCTAGAGAAGCCAGACAGTTGGATTATATCTCCCAATTTTCAACCGACATTCAGTACATCAAAGGGGATGCGAACGTGGTAGCCGATTCTCTTTCAAGAAGTGACATTAACCAGCTCCAAACGTCGGTAGACATCAGTCTTGATCGTATGGCTCAATTACAACGAGATGACGTTGAACTCCAAACCTGCCGCAGAAACTCTTCCTTACAACTCAAAGATGTGCCTATCCCCTTATCAGATGCAACCATAGTCTGCGATGTATCTACCGGCACTAATCGTCCATTTGTCCCTCTCAGTTGCCGAAAAGCATTGTTCGAACATTTACATTCGCTTTCCCACCCTGGAGTACGCGCCACGGTCAGGCTGATCAGCGAACGCTTCGTGTGGCCTAAAATGAACTCTGACATTCGGAGATGGGCACGAGAATGTATCCAATGCCAATGCTCCAAAGTACACCGCCACACTATTACAACCCCGAAGACGTTTAAATTACCCGAAAGGAGATTTCAGCATATCCATATAGATATCGTGGGACCATTGCCAACATCAAGGGGATATACACATATCCTGACAGCGATTGATAGATTTACTCGTTGGGCTATTGCATGCCCCTTAAACGACATATCTGCTGAAAACGTTGCTTTAGTTTTTCTCGACCGTTGGGTGTCAAACTACGGTGTACCAACTACTATTACATCCGACCGCGGTCCTCAATTCCAATCGACACTCTTTCGCGAACTGACGAGACTTCTGGGAGTGAAACATATCTCCACAACAGCCTATCATCCGGCAGCGAATGGTCTAGTGGAAAGATTCCACAGACAACTGAAAAGCTCCCTGATGGCGCAGAATGATACATCTAAGTGGAGTGAATACTTACCTTTGATTTTACTTGGTATCCGATCTACTATCAAAGAAGATTTAGGATGTACACCGGCTCAACTTGTCTATGGCACCAACCTAACCTTGCCTGGACAGCTAGTCCCCTCAGCCGATTCCACAGACGTGAACATTGCCGACTTCACTAACCGATTAACTAGACAAATGCTTCAACTTCAACCAACAGCACCTCGACAATCTCCCCGACGAGATCAGATCAACAAACATCTACAAACTTGCAAATTCGTCTTCATTCGAGTCGACGCCATCAGAAAAGGATTGCAACCTCCATACGAAGGACCCTTTCAAGTTATTAAACGTTCAGACAAACACTTTACCGTGAACAAGAATGGAAAACGAGAGACTATTTCCATTGATCGAATCAAACCCGCATACACCGACAACGACTTCGAATCTACATCGGCAACTGCGCAATCAAATAATCAAACATCCGATTCCACTCCACCGGCACCAAGTCTTATCCTCCCTCCATATCAAACACGTAGTGGTCGGCAAATCAGTAAACCGGCTCGCTACGTTCATTTTGAGGACTAACAAAAGAAAAATAATTAAAAATTATTATTATCTTTTTCGTTTAGACATTATCATCATGACCGTTAGTATTTCGTCGTAAACTTTGATGTTACTATCACTATTATTTATTTATATGTACCTCACCAAAAAAACAGGTAGTGTCCTTTCCAAAAACTACTGATCTTTAATCCATATTTTTTTAAATGTTTCTTTCCCCTCCTTAATTACTGTGTATTTACATATTTTTCTTTATACATTAAAAATCTATGTTCATGGTTAGTGCAAATTTAAGTGACATGACTTTCTATTTCAATTTTTATTGCTGAACTTATTGTATATGCTTTCAGACTTTACATGATTCACATACCTTCTCGCGTTTATGCATGTTGTAATGTATCCCTATTTTTATCCAAAAGTTGCTATTACTATTATTACTTACTTCATAGTTTTACGTATCATTTTCCGGTTGTCTCTCCGGACCTCTAGGGGGGAGCCGTGTTGAGTACGTAACAATGTGATTGTACACTTTTTAGGTACTTGTATAAATTCGAGATATTGTACATAATTTTTGTTTAAATCGCTTCTTGTTGAAATATACATAATTTCCGTGTACGATTGAAAAATACACTCTGCTGTTGGAGACTTCGTCTTCTCCCTGGTCACCTCTACTTACTTGCTCCACTCTCACCGTGTTGTAACTTTGGATTTATTGTAGGAGCCTACTACTTTCATCCGAAGACATTTCTACAACCGGAACACGGCAGCTACAGCAGACGCAGTCCAAACAGTTAACGTGCCTGTGGATTATATAATTAATTTGTAGCCGAGGACTTACACTTTATAACCAAGTAATCCTTTTTGTTGCTATAACTCGTCACTGTATTTTTGGTAATATATTGTGATTTAATACTCCACTGACTTGGATTATTACTTTTATACTTGGAATGTTAGTGAACTCTAATATTAGTCCCCTACAAATGATAAAATTATCTAACAACAAGTTATGCAGTAGTTTTCAAAGCTTGTACAAATATTTTAGCAAAAATAACAACCACTTTATGACAAATAATAGGTTTTGACAGCAATAATAATGACATTCATGTTCATAGTGACTATAAAAACAATAATAGGTATTATCATCGCAACGAATTCATCATTAACTTAGATAGACAACTAATAATTATACAATCATGTCAAATAAATGTATCACTTAATCTTAAGAAGCATGTGTTTACTTACTTTCACTGTATTCTCTCAATACTGATGTGCTCAACCAGCTTATTCCAACTGAATTCAAGATTATAATCTTTCAGAATTATAATTCTGAAAGTGAGTGAAGATCCAGCTTGTGTCAAATAAAAACATGTAACTTACATGTATTACACTGCTTACTGAGACATCTGATACCTGCTTTCCGATCTTCGTGACAAGAACACAGTTTATCTAGGTTTACCTACATATACATGAGTATATGTATATGCTGCATCAACCATGCCATTTTGATCATGATTGGCCAGACCACTGTGTATATCATACTTATTTAAGGATCTCTGAAAATAATGATCAAGCAATAATTGAAGTTGCGTGAAGTTATTACCTCTTCAGAACATTGTTTGCATTCTTCACACCCCTAAGAAGTCCTTAGATCTTAATTTGGCATGAATTCGTTGAATTCAGCAAATAAATCCACCGGTATTTCATTTCCCTCCTGAGCTGTAATAGTTTTTGTTGTCAGTTATCTCTCAAATTTGATAAAACGATCCCGGAAATTCAGTACTTAACCAAGCAGCAAAATGATGTTTGAAATTACCTCAACTAGAATGACAAACTGTCCAATCACGAGCGAGCAAATCGCTTGTTTATCTCATTCGCGGTCACTCAAAATTATGGCCGTCTACAGGCTGCCCAGCACCACTCCTAGTCAACCGAAGCTACGAGAGCAGAGTTGCGAGATGAACTACGCAAAGGTTTCCTGAAGACTGTGAACCTTTACCTTGTAGCGGTAAATAATTCCCCAAAATTATTGACCACAGCAGTCACTCATTGGATGCTGACCACCACTGTTTAAGTTGACTTGTTTAGCTGAAGGCTTCCGGTTAAGCATCCCCACCATTTGGTACCCCGTCGTGTCACGTGCACGATCAATAGCCAGCTAAGCGTTCATCTGACGGCTTGTTTTGATCCCGAAATATATTACGTAGTTTGGACGATCAAATATTGGCTTTTGCTTTGTCTTTGGTACGCGAGAATAAATTAATTAGAAGTTGCTGAGCGAGATATCACGTCAACCTTTAAACTGGTGAGCCCAACCGCGAACTTCATCCACGATAAATCCACAGATAACCCCGGTGAGTTCGTTCCATTTTGTATTTGTTCTTGTACCATATGTTATTCGACATAATTTTCGTCATGAGTGATCTTAGTCCCAAGGTCATTCGTATCCGCTCAACTCCTAAAACCATTCAGCTCTTACCATACTGGCCAGATAATGCTGAAACGTGGTTTCTGCTAGCTGAAGCAGATTTTTGTGGGCATGGGGTAACCGATCAACGTTCACAGTTACTTGCAGTTATCCACGCTCTACCGCGGGAATTCAGCAAGTACGTAACATCACAGATGTTGAGTCCCGAGGTAAGTAACTCGTACGAGTTGCTAAAAGCATCCCTCCTCAGGAGAAACGTTCTCACAAACCGACAACGTCTGGACGAATTATTTCATAACATCGAGTTAGGAGATCAGTCAGCCGTGAGCATGCTGACAAGAATGAGAGAGGTTATTGGCCAAAGTCGGTTCGGGACTGTTTAGAGAACTCCTCTTATCCAAGCTGCCACAGTCTATACAGACCGTACTTGTGACACTTCAGGGTACTGTAATAGATGACTTAGATTTTTCTGCAGATAGGATTCTAGAAATAACTAAACGGTCAGTTCCCGAAATATGCTCGATGACTAAGCAGACTTCGAGCAAGGATCCTGCAATGATATAGTTATGCAGCTCCATCCAGCAGATGTTTAGGTCGAACGTGCTGTCAATGGAGTTGAAGATTGAACGATCAATTCTTGGTTGTTTGCTCAAAATCAACTTCCTCGATTTTCGCGGAGGCATCAATACGACAGTCATCGTCTCATCGGTCGCTGTTCAGAAAGAAGAGTTAAACATCGTTAGAAACCTTAGTTTTCTTAGTTGCTTAGTTCGTTTATTCCTTTTATATGTTGGTGTAACAATACAAAATATCAAACGGCAGATCGGTGTTTTGGTTTTCGCGTCCGTTATAACTAAGCGTTTCTCAGAGATCTTCTAAGAACAGCGTGGGCCCGAGCGTAGCGAGAGCTGGGCATTAACGGTTTATGAGACTTTGGTTGACAGTTTCTAACGATGGAAACAGATCTGGCGGATTGAAACAGTTGGTGAAAGTTTGGATAGTCGCCGTTCATCTTTCCTGGTGCCGGTCAAGTCCTCTTTGAACTAGCAATATCTGGAACTTTATTGGAATTTGGTCAAGTTCAACAATGCCTGGGTCAAAGAAGGGACAGAGTGTCTTGGATGCAAACAGGAAAGTAAGTCATGGTGACTTGTCTGTTAATTGTAACGATGTGTCTGATGTTAAACATGATATGGTTGATGTTACTGTTTCGCCGTTCAGGGATAATAGGAACATCAAACTCCCTAAATTAGAACCACGGTGTTTTGATGGAAACCCGGCTGATTATTTACAATTTGTAAAGGAGTTTGAGATCATGCTGAATAGTTTTCTATTAAATGATGAATTGAAATTGATGTATTTGATGAGATATTGCACTGGAGATGCTGCAAGAGCTATACAGTGTTGTAAGTTTATGAAGCCAAAGGTGGGCTACGATGAGGCTATGAGCATATTACGCCAAAGGTTTGGAAGACCATCGATGATTGCAGGGAAATTATTCGAGGCTGTTGAGGGTAATGGTGGTCAGTTACAGGATGACTCCCAGGCACTCACTGAGTTTTTAGATAATTTGCTAATTTACAAGAATGGAATGATTTCGATGAATCGAATGAGTGACCTCAACTCGAGTTTTATACTAGAAGTAATAGCAAGACGTCTACCTACTCGACTGCAAAGGAAGTGGGTGAAGATAAGCTCCCGTATGGAGGATGAGGGTATCGAGCCAAAGTTTGATGATATCCTGAAACTGGTAAATACTAGTGTCAATGAATCTATGAGCAAGTTCGCCAGTCTATTAGATCTCACCCCTAGAATAGAGCAGTCTGAGATCAAAATGCAATCATTGATGACGAGTAGGCCTCAGAGAGGTGGATATCGAGAAAGCTCCATGATGTCTAGTAATGCATATAGACCTAGTGAGTGTAACAGGTTTCGTAGTACATCCTCAACAGATAAGTTACAAGATACAAGACAAACACGGTTGTGCTTGACACGTGTGCAAGAGGTGCATACAGAAGTGAACTGTGAACCGGTGAGCAAGTTCAGTGATAAGCTAAATGTAAACTCCAGACCTGACTCCGAATTGTGTGACGATAACGGTGTTGTGAAAAAGTCTGTAGTTGCAACTGGTAAGCCGTTGTTGAATAGAGTGTCACAGAATAGAGTTACTGCTTCAGAGTGGAGTTCTGACTCCACAAGTTTACAAAGTATATCTAGTCAGAGTGAAGTTATAAAACCTTTAATGATTTTTGAGGAGGAACCAAAATTGTCTACTTCTGTTATTAAAGAGTTTGAAAATGATGAAGTTGACGGTAAATTGAATATTTGTGGTAATGATCATGATAGTGCACATTTGTCTTTGGTTGATCATTATGAGATGAGGGATATGCCTACTACTGCTAAGTTAAATAAAGGTTCTGTACAACTACAACGTGAAGTAGAATTGAACGCAGATGCAGTTCCAGAAGGTGTGCATACTTGTGAGACAGTCAGTGTAATTGATCAGCATGTAGCCCACCTATCATCAGATGATAGTGCTAAACCCGAACTAGTAGTGAAAGACAGCAGTGGTGGTAATCTTGCAGTTGGACAACTATCTGAGAGCCGAACAAGAACAGCTTCTGATCCACCACTAAGTTCATCACCTTGTGTCACTCAGTCATCGTTGGTGTTTTCATCCACAATGAAACAGATGCCCATCAACTCAAGTATCTTGTGCAATGACTATGGTAGTATCAGTTCGTTTGAAAGGACGAATATCAATGGTCAGTTTAGTGTGGATAAGCCAAGTGTAAAGGAGAGAGTAATTGTTAAATTGACTTGCACGAATAAAGGCATTTCTAGTTTCAAGTTACTATTTGAATGTTATTATCTTTGGTGTAAATTACTCTGTTTCTATACTTGGTTGATGAGATATGTCGTGTGTTTGTTGGTCATCTATATTCTACGATACAATGACATGAGCGTGTTGCCGTTCAGATTTGAGGATATAGCTCATAGAAGGAAGTTAGCAAATGAACTCTGCGACGATTTTCCAACCTAGGGCGTCAACCTGAGAAGGGTTGTAGGCGTACTGCTGTAAGTCCTACAGTTCTTCAAAGGGTAGCGCATCAATGAGCAGTCCAATGTGCTTGGTGTATGATCTTGTACATATGTTCATATTGTATATACTGAATTGATATCATCTTTCATCTAGCTGTTGGTAATTCTGTTTGTGTCCGGACGACTTCCACTTGGATCATCAACCTGAGAAGGAATGTAGGCGTACTGCTGTAAGTCCTACAGTTCTTCAAGGGTAGTTTGTCGTGTCAGAATCCACAACATTTGATGTGTTGATTGTACATATGTTTGTGTTAAATAGTTGTGTGAGTTCCAATTGATGTAATTGTTGGTTAATCTTGTTTGTGTCCGGACATTCCACAACTTACAATCGTCAACCTGTGAAGGGTTGTAGGCGTACTGGTGTAAGTCCTGCAATTCTTCAAAGGAATTCCACCAAGACATGATCGGCGAGGTTGTTTGTACTATTTGTATATACGTGTGGTGTGTCATAGCAATTGGTGTTTTTGGATTCATTGTGTTTACTTGTTGTTTTCGTGTCTTGTTGTTATTGCGTAATTTTGTTAAAATTTTCGTCGTGATTATTTCTGAAGTTGTTTCGAGTCTTCTACATCCATGAATGAATTGATTGATGTTAAGGACAGCAGATGGGTCGTATACGCCGGGGAGGCTAGGCTATTGCTGAGAATGAAATGCACACGGAGATAATTGTTAGCTGCGGTCCGACACGCCGGGGAGAAAGAGTGTAAACGACTGAGGCTCGCATGCGTCACCGCTACTAGAACTGAGGCAGAATGAGTGACAAGCGATTTCAGTGGTAATTGGTAGTGAGTAGATAAGAGGATGTGCGTAGAGTATCATGAGGTGCTGCCATGGTCACTTTGCATTCTGCAAGAGTCATTCTAGCAAGTGGAGACTGTGTTGCAAGATGTCAAGAGGAGGTCTCTATCTGGAGGCGCAGGTCGTCATTGATGTGTGAGATTGTGCTGTGGGTATGCTTGTGGTGTGTTGGCTTTTCTGTTTGTTTTCCATTTCAGCTCTGTCCGTGTGACCCAGGTTCTCGCAATGGCATCCAAGTCAACGTGCATTGGTCGTGAAGGAAAAAAGGGTTGGATCCCTTTTTTGCCGGGGAGTGTCAATGGAGTTGAAGATTGAACGATCAATTCTTGGTTGTTTGCTCAAAATCAACTTCCTCGATTTTCGCGGAGGCATCAATACGACAGTCATCGTCTCATCGGTCGCTGTTCAGAAAGAAGAGTTAAACATCGTTAGAAACCTTAGTTTTCTTAGTTGCTTAGTTCGTTTATTCCTTTTATATGTTGGTGTAACAATACAAAATATCAAACGGCAGATCGGTGTTTTGGTTTTTGCGTCCGTTATAACTAAGCGTTTCTCAGAGATCTTCTAAGAACAGCGTGGGCCCGAGCGTAGCGAGAGCTGGGCATTAACGGTTTATGAGACTTTGGTTGACAGTTTCTGACGATGGAAACAGATCTGGCGGATTGAAACAGTTGGTGAAAGTTTGGATAGTCGCCGTTCATCTTTCCTGGTGCCGGTCAAGTCCTCTTTGAACAAGCAATATCTGGAACTTTTTGGAATTTGGTCAAGTTCAACAATGCCTGGGTCAAAGAAGGGACAGAGTGTCTTGGATGCAAACAGGAAAGTAAGTCATGGTGACTTGTCTGTTAATTGTAACGATGTGTCTGATGTTAAACATGATATGGTTGATGTTACTGTTTCGCCGTTCAGGGATAATAGGAACATCAAACTCCCTAAATTAGAACCACGGTGTTTTGATGGAAACCCGGCTGATTATTTACAATTTGTAAAGGAGTTTGAGATCATGTTGAGTAGTTTTCTATTAAATGATGAATTGAAGTTAATGTATTTGATGAGATATTGCACTGGAGATGCTGCAAGAGCTATACAGTGTTGTAAGTTTATGAAGCCAAAAGAGGGCTACGATGAGGCTATGAGCATATTACGCCAAAGGTTTGGAAGACCTTCGATGATTGCAGGGAAATTATTCGAGGCTGTTGAGGGTAATGGTGGTCAATTACAGGATGACTCCCAGGCACTCACTGAGTTTTTAGATAATTTGCTAATTTACAAGAATGGAATGATTTCGATGAATCGAATGAGTGACCTCAACTCGAGTTTTATACTAGAAGTAATAGCAAGACGTCTACCTACTCGACTGCAAAGGAAGTGGGTGAAGATAAGCTCCCGTATGGAGGATGAGGGTATCGAGCCAAAGTTTGATGATATCCTGAAACTGGTAAATACTAGTGTCAATCAATCTATGAGCAAGTTCGCCAGTCTATTAGATCTCACCCCTAGAATAGAGCAGTCTGAGATCAAAATGCAATCATTGATGACGAGTAGGCCTCAGAGAGGTGGATATCGAGAAAGCTCCATGATGTCTAGTAATGCATATAGACCTAGTGAGTGTAACAGGTTTCGTAGTACATCCTCAACAGATAAGTTACAAGATGCAAGACAAACACGGTTGTGCTTGACACGTGTGCAAGAGGTGCATACAGAAGTGAACTGTGAACCGGTGAGCAAGTTCAGTGATAAGCTAAATGTAAACTCCAGGCCTGACTCCGAATTGTGTGACGATAACGGTGTTGTGAAGAAGTCTGTAGTTGCAACTGGTAAGCCGTTGTTGAATAGAGTGTCACAGAATAGAGTTACTGCTTCAGAGTGGAGTTCTGACTCCACAAGTTTACAAAGTATATCTAGTCAGAGTGAAGTTATAAAACCTTTAATGATTTTTGAGGAGGAACCAAAATTGTCTACTTCTGTTATTAAAGAGTTTGAAAATGATGAAGTTGACGGTAAATTGAATATTTGTGGTAATGATCATGATAGTGCACATTTGTCTTTGGTTGATCATTATGAGATGAGGGATATGCCTACTACTGCTAAGTTAAATAAAGGTTCTGTACAACTACAACGTGAAGTAGAATTGAACGCAGATGCAGTTCCAGAAGGTGTGCATACTTGTGAGACAGTCAGTGTAATTGATCAGCATGTAGCCCACCTATCATCAGATGATAGTGCTAAACCCGAACTAGTAGTGAAAGACAGCAGTGGTGGTAATCTTGCAGTTGGACAACTATCTGAGAGCCGAACAAGAACAGCTTCTGATCCACCACTAAGTTCATCACCTTGTGTCACTCAGTCATCGTTGGTGTTTTCATCCACAATGAAACAGATGCCCATCAACTCAAGTATCTTGTGCAATGACTATGGTAGTATCAGTTCGTTTGAAAGGACGAATATCAATGGTCAGTTTAGTGTGGATAAGCCAAGTGTAAAGGAGAGAGTAATTGTTAAATTGACTTGCACGAATAAAGGCATTTCTAGTTTCAAGTTACTATTTGAATGTTATTATCTTTGGTGTAAATTACTCTGTTTCTATACTTGGTTGATGAGATATGTCGTGTGTTTGTTGGTCATCTATATTCTACGATACAATGACATGAGCGTGTTGCCGTTCAGATTTGAGGATATAGCTCATAGAAGGAAGTTAGCAAATGAACTCTGCGACGATTTTCCAACCTAGGGCGTCAACCTGAGAAGGGTTGTAGGCGTACTGCTGTAAGTCCTACAGTTCTTCAAAGGGTAGCGCATCAATGAGCAGTCCAATGTGCTTGGTGTATGATCTTGTACATATGTTCATATTGTATATACTGAATTGATATCATCTTTTATCTATCTGTTGGTAATTCTGTTTGTGTCCGGACGACTTCCACTTGGATCATCAACCTGAGAAGGAATGTAGGCGTACTGCTGTAAGTCCTACAGTTCTTCAAGGGTAGTTTGTCGTGTCAGAATCCACAACATTTGATGTGTTGATTGTACATATGTTTGTGTTAAATAGTTGTGTGAGTTCCAATTGATGTAATTGTTGGTTAATCTTGTTTGTGTCCGGACATTCCACAACTTACAATCGTCAACCTGTGAAGGGTTGCAGGCGTACTGGTGTAAGTCCTGCAATTCTTCAAAGGAATTCCACCAAGACATGATCGGCGAGGTTGTTTGTACTATTTGTATATACGTGTGGTGTGTCATAGCAATTGGTGTTTTTGAATTCATTGTGTTTACTTGTTGTTTTCGTGTCTTGTTGTTATTGCGTAATTTTGTTAAAATTTTCGTCGTGATTATTTCTGAAGTTGTTTCGAGTCTTCTACATCCATGAATGAATTGATTGATGTTAAGGACAGCAGATGGGTCGTATACGCCGGGGAGGCTAGGCTATTGCTGAGAATGAAATGCACACGGAGACAATTGTTAGCTGCGGTCCGACACGCCGGGGAGAAAGAGTGTAAACGACTGAGGCTCGCATGCGTCACCGCTATTAGAACTGAGGCAGAATGAGTGACAAGCGATTTCAGTGGTAATTGGTAGTGAGTAGATAAGAGGATGTGCGTAGAGTATCATGAGGTGCTGCCATGGTCACTTTGCATTCTGCAAGAGTCATTCTAGCAAGTGGAGACTGTGTTGCAAGATGTCAAGAGGAGGTCTCTATCTGGAGCCGCAGGTCGTCATTGATGTGTGAGATTGTGCTGTGGGTATGCTTGTGGTGTGTTGGCTTTTCTGTTTGTTTTCCATTTCAGCTCTGTCCGTGTGACCCAGGTTCTCGCAATGGCATCCAAGTCAACGTGCATTAGTCGTGAAGGAAAAAAGGGTTGGATCCCTTTTTTGCCGGGGAGTGTCAATGGAGTTGAAGATTGAACGATCAATTCTTGGTTGTTTGCTCAAAATCAACTTCCTCGATTTTCGCGGAGGCATCAATACGACAGTCATCGTCTCATCGGTCGCTGTTCAGAAAGAAGAGTTAAACATCGTTAGAAACCTTAGTTTTCTTAGTTGCTTAGTTCGTTTATTCCTTTTATATGTTGGTGTAACAATACAAAATATCAAACGGCAGATCGGTGTTTTGGTTTTCGCGTCCGTTATAACTAAGCGTTTCTCAGAGATCTTCTAAGAACAGCGTGGGCCCGAGCGTAGCGAGAGCTGGGCATTAACGGTTTATGAGACTTTGGTTGACACATGCATTCTAACTCCTCCGACCGTCGTCCTAAATCTCCTCAACGCAGGAACTCACGTGGTCGATCTAAGTCTAAACCACGTTCACTGAAAAACTCCGACTGGTGCTGGTACCACAACACCTATGGCCAAGAAGCGAAGTGTTGCCGTAAGCCTTGTAACTTCGGAAATGTCTCAAAGCCTGCTGGAAACTATCCCGCCGGCACGCGCTAGTGGCAACCGTCGCGGGTGGCACTAGCCGCCTTCTTTACATCCATGATGTGATAAGCCAGACTCGATACTTAGTCGACACAGGCGCCGAAGTCAGCGTCCTTCCTGCTACAGCATCAGATCGACAGAAGGAATCTACTTTCAACTTACAGGCTGCAAATGGAAAACCAATCGCAGCCTTTGGTAGAAAATACATCCATCTGAACGTAGGTTTACGCAAACCTATTCGATGGATTTTCCTTCTCGCTGACGTTACAATGCCCATTATTGGCATGGACCTACTTAATCATCATGATTTACTCGTAGACGTCCGCCGAAAACGACTGATTGACAATACTACTAGTCTATCTATCAAAGGAATCACTTACATAGGCCCCAGTTTGTCACCCGTTAAGATAAAGACAATCCTTGATCCAACTTTTCAACCTATTGTTGACAAATATCCGGAACTTAATTACCCGTCTAACGACCTACCGTGCATAACCAGCAATGTTATACACCACATCATTACCACAGGACAACCCGTGACATCCAAAGCACGACGACTAGCTCCTGACAAACTGAGAATCGCCAGGAATGAATTTGACCATATGCTTACCCTTGGCATCATTCGACCTTCGAATAGCCCATGGGCATCCCCACTTCATATGGTTCCGAAAAAGGATAGAAATGATTGGCGACCCTCCGGTGATTACCGGCGAGTGAATGCCAAAACAACCCCTGATTGCTACCCGTTGCCTCATATACACGACTTGACGGCAACCTTATCTGGTGCGACTATATTCTCTAAAATCGACTTGGTTAAAGCGTATAACCAAATCCCGATGGCAACAGAAGATATCCCGAAAACGGCTATCATTACGCCTTTCGGACTTTTTGAATTTCTACGTATGCCATTCGGTCTCCGGAATGCAGCCCAAACATTCCAACGCTTCATTGACGAAGTATTTCGCGGTCTCGACTTTGTATACGCATACTTAGACGACTGCCTCATTGCCAGTCCAGACAAGGAAACTCACCTTAGGCACTTGGACTTGGCATTTGAAAGGTTACGCCGACATGGTGTTACCATTAATATTCAAAAGTGTCAAATCGGTGTTGACTCACTCGACTTCCTGGATCACACTATTGACTGCAAGGGCATTCGCCCACTGGCTACTAAGGTCGAGGCTATTCTGAACTTTCCAGAGGCACAGACGGTGAAAAGTCTCCGCACTTTTAGCTGCATGGTTAAGTTATTTTCGACGCTTTATTCCCAGCTGTGCCTCTCTGATTCAGCCATTGACAGACCTCCTTCGAGGGAATAACAAGTCCATAGAACTTGACGCGTCTGCTCAAAATGCTTTTACCCAGATTAAAAAAGCTATTGCGAATGCCACACTTCTGATGTATCAGGATCCAACGGCACCGTTAAGTATCTCGGTTGATGCATCAAACACTGCAATCGGCGCAGTTCTACAACAGCTAGTTGACAATGAGTGGCAACCACTCACCTTCTTCTCGAGGCGCCTTCAATTTGCTGAAACGAAGTACAGCACATTCGGCAGAGAACTTCTGGCTATGTACTGTGCTATACGACATTTTAGACATTCGGTGAAGGGTCGTGAATTCATAGTTTTTACTGATCACAAACCTCTGACGTACTCTCTGAACTCATCTTCAGATAAGTAATTACCCAGGGAATCACGACAACTGGACTACGTCTCACAGTTTACATCAGATATTCGTCATGTATCCGGAGTAAACAACACCGTGGCAGATGCCTTGTCGCGCGTTTGTTCCCTCACCCAAATCCACGGCATAGACCTTGTAAAACTGGCTCGTCTTCAAAAAGAAGATACCGAGCTTCAACATGAGTTGTCGAAAACAACTCTACAATTAGCTGAGAAACCGTTAGGTATGGGAAGAGATACTATTCTATGCGACATTTCCACGAGTACTCCTCGCCCCATCGTGCCTAAAAGTTATCGCCGTAACGTCTTCAATACGTTGCATGGCTTATCTCATCCAGGTATTCGAACTACTGTCAAGCTCGTAACTAGTCGGTTTTGTTGGCCTGGCATTAATAAAGAAGTAAGGGAATGGGCACACACGTGCTTAGCTTGTCAAAAGTGCAAGGTAATAAGACACACCAAAAGCCCACCTGGCACCTTTCTTCTCCCTGACGCTCGTTTCGAACACGTCCATATAGATTTGTTTGGACCCCTTCCTGAATCCCATGGATATACATATATTTTAACTTGCATCGATCGCTTCACACGATGGCCGGAAGCAGTATGTCAATGGAGTTGAAGATTGAACGATCAATTCTTGGTTGTTTGCTCAAAATCAACTTCCCCAATTTTCGCGGAGGCATCAATACGACAGTCATCGTCTCATCGGTCGCTGTTCAGAAAGAAGAGTGAAACATCGTCAGAAGTAATATTATGATTTATTATTGTAATATTTGTTCACAGACCTTAGTTCAGTTATAATTTTTATATGTTGGTGTAACAATAAAGAAATCTCAAGCGGCCAATCAGTGTTTTGGTTTTTTCGTCCGTTATAACTAAGCG